>LGRX02007252.1:0-12830 GCA_001247695.2 Cymbomonas tetramitiformis | reverse complement strand
TAAACGTGCGCAAATAGTCTGAGAAAGTCTGGCTCCCTTGAGTCAGTGCCATCAGGTGTTTCTTGGCCACTGATCTTTTATGGGGGTTGCCAAATTGACTGAGGAAAATCCTTCTGACCATCTCATATGTGGCATCCGGTTGTTGTGCCACGACCTGGAAATAGTGTCGGTCATTGGTTTGGATGAGAGTCAGGAATACTGTGATCAGGTCCTTGTCTGGAACTCCTGGATAAGTGAACTGAAAATACCGGTCCACTGTGTCCAACCAAACTTCTGCATCCTGTCCTGCTTTAAATTCCTTAGGTGGTGTCATTTTCACCTTTGGAACCAAAGTGGGTGGAGATGGTGCTGGAACAGAATCATCGTCAGGATCTGTAAAGACTATTGGAGCATTGTCTTCTGTATACTCATCTTCTGGTTCCTTCGGTTCATTCTGAGGATCCCTATATCTGCTCATATCGGGCCTCATACGACTGATATTGTCGAAGTATCCTATCTGGTCGAATCTGGTCTGAGTGTTGTCATAACCAGCGATCCACTTGGGAACCTTGAACCGACTGTATGAATCATAGGAGCCTAAGATGTCAAAGAACCATGTTGCTGGATCTGGATTGATGGCTGGGATTTCTGGTTCTTCCTCTTCGAATACCGCCATCTAAGAAACAAAACACAACACAAAAGATGCCTTCAGCTAACTGAGTGTGTGCGTTGGTATATATATAGTATATATATCTATGTTATATACATATAGTATATCTGTATGTTTCTGTACATGTAGTATATTTGTACATTATAATGAGGTAATTATGTATATATATCCACCTTCTTCCCCCCTCAAGGAAGTGTGAACATAAGGCAGTTGTCAGTTGCCCTTATACCTCATATATAGCATGCAGTCCTTATAGGAAGCAGCTGTTACAGTTTTAGGGTTGCAGCCCTACAGTCTTTGGGTTGTAGCCCTGCAGTTTTTGGGTTGTTGCCCTGCAGTTTTTGGGTTGCTGCCCGAAATATTGTCATGTCCGTGCTGATTTCAGCATGACAAATATGCCAAACACGAAGTGTTTCCTATTGTATAGGTGGCATTTAGGGTATGTTACGTTACAGTGACCCATATCCCCCACAGTGATGTTAGGGTGTTACCTGCAATCAGTAACCCTAAAATATGTTAAATTAAAGCAGTATAAACATTTTGCAAAGATATTTAAGCAAAACTGCATTTAATTTTTCACTGTGTGTCACGTGGTTTTTCAGAGGTACGTTACACCCCTGACACACACACGTGATTTTAAGGGTGTTACAGGGTGTTACAAGTGCTGCATAAATCAGGGAATGTTTGTTGATAGCTGAATAATCAGATCAGCAAAAAAATCAACCCGATTTTTTCATTTTGAAATCATGCGTGGAGCATTTTTACGCATTTCGTTACAGCCAATATGTACACCCCTATATATTACACACCTAATATCTAGGGTGTTACACGAGATATGACCATGGTCATTATGTTTTTCTGATACCTTAATAGGTATAAAATCATAATTTGAAATAAAATGGGGTCGAAATTTCAATTTCGAAATTTATCGCCAACGATTTTCACCCATTTTGCCCATTTTTTGGCCATTTATTATATTACCACAGTAATATATCTCAATGTGTGTGGAAGCTGTAAGTTACAGAAGTATTGCAACTTACTTCACTTTTGCACATGATAATTTTCATGGCATAACAGTGAATATCTCCGATTGTCAACATCTGTGGTTGATCATAAATATGGGTTTTACTGATTTGAAACCCATGGAAGTTGATGCACTTCCTGATGATTTTTAGGTGTACCAACTGTAAGCGGATTAACCACTTAAGTGATAACTTATCAACCTATGATATGTTTGTGCATATGGCTGTGCACTAAGAGCATATCAAAATGATATCTCTAGATTCCAAACATATCAGGACACAGCTTGATAATAATCTAAGCAGTTTAGCACAACACAGTGTATGTGTGTGTGTGTGTCCACCAACAACCTATGTCAGTCAGTTCAATATATATCTGATCTGAGTAGGTACATGCTTTCTGTGCTGATCATTACTGAATCAATTGTCACAGTGCATTGAGGTTGTTGTTCTTGCTCCAGCGATAATATGTGGGACGAATGGACAATGCTCAAAAGTGACCAGCTGCTTATTTGAGCATTGTATAATGCCTTCGGATCTGGAGATATCTCCATCCAGCCCTATAGCATGTTGGTTGATTCTGTCCCATATCTATCGCCATCACTTGACATCCAGCTGCTATCGTGATCAAGCTGGATGGTATCTATGTTATCATGCACATAGTAGACATTATAGTTGATAATTTCACTTACTGAGTCAGTGAATGTCATCATACATAATAATGCCAGTGGTGTGTGCATTGTGCAGGTACTTGCTGATAAGTACATGTAGGTGTGTGTGTGTGTGGAACTTTACTACATACTCACTTGTATACAATGGTATTACAATGTACCAAGATAATCCATCATGCAGGATAATTTTGTATACCAAGTACTAATAATCCAACATGATATATATATCAGATTTAGTATTTATTGTAATCCGGCATACTCTCATTTACGATAATGAGTTGCTTGATTTATTTTACATGCAGTTCCGGTGAGCATTCCGTGCAGTAATCCACCACAGAACGTTCATGCTCTTCCCAAATCCTACGTCGGAGCATGACGAGCTAATTATGGTGTTGAGATTACCTTCAGGCACCTTACACTGACATGATTCCAATATAGCTAACATGCACTGCAATATGCCTTGTGCAATGTACTATGTATTGTGATACTATTCCAGTTGTTATCGTGATCAAACTGGTAATATGTATTACAGCTGATAGCGTGGTCAAGCTGTATTAGTGATGCATGCACAATTCACAGTGTTGCAGTCACTCAGTATATAATGTATATGTGGTGTAATGCATATATGCTGCATGCACTCATTATATACTACATGTTGGTGTATACTGCAAGTCGAGTATATGTGCATGTGTGTGTGTGTGTGTGTGCTGCAATCATTGCAATCTCCGCACACACATATCTTGCACACATTACTATATTGCTGCTAAGTATTCATGATCTGTCATGTAGATGTACACAGCATTCATGCAGTTCAAACTCTTGATTGCAAGTAAGTATACAAATCTGACAGTGATTAAATTGCAATATCTCACCAGTCATCAAAGTATTATGTGGCATGCTGCAATATGGTCATCATGCGTCCATTCATGAGTATCCCTGCGAGTATACAAATATTTTGCAGAGGATATTGACGCGCGCATATGATGCGCAGATGATTATCGCAACTATATTGACATCGTCATCATGAAAAATGACTGTCGTGCGCTGCAAGTGATTTATTACAATCGTGCGCGCTGTTGATGAAGAGCACATGTTGTCGCCATATATTTAGCACATGATACGAGTGCTAACTTGCGCGCGGATCATGATTCCGCTGATGTTTTCTGTGCCCGCATCTTATACTGCGTAATTTTTACAGTTGCGAATCATTCCTGCGCGTACATATGATTGCCGCGCATACTTCTCGCTGCGAATCGCTTTTGCGCGCACATATGATTGCCGCGCATACTTTTCTTACAGCTGCGAATCGCTTCTGTGCGCATATGTGATCACAGAGCATTTGTATGCCGCATGCACACCTTGATGCGCAGTGTATACGACGTTCAGCTGCTGTATACGATTCTGCGAATGCGACGATTATCCTCACGCTCTCTATTCGCTTTTGCAGCGGTCGGATATATGCAGTATATCAAATATTCGTGCTTATTCGATTGCGTCGCCAGATATGCTTTGCGCTCCGCAACTTGTAAAGACAAAATTATTGATATCTACGCGCTGCACTCACACTTGAGTTCTCGTTTCTCGCCTTAACGATTCGAATACCAATGATAAGGTAGCTGTCGCTAGCCTTCAGAAATATATGATATAATAGATAGTGCAAGTGTTTATTGAACAGTAAACACACGCACAGCTTATGAGCGGGTGATGAGTGCAGACTTCGTCAGAAGATACTGCTCTAGCACAACGCTAGCTCATCTGTGCTAGGAGGCAAGCACAAGAGCAAGAAAAACGGCTAAGTACAAAACGCAAGAGTACTCAGTACGGAGTACAGTAGGACCGATCAGAATGATGTTGATGTGAGGTGCCTAGCCTGTTGTACGGAGTACTCCGTACAGTTGAGTTATGGAGAGAGTTCCTGAATGCATAAGAACTCTAAGTGTAACCAGTTTCGGGGATGAGAACTGAACTGAGAATTGTAAGCCGTAACCGCTGTATATTGTGTATTGAAAGCATGCACTTGAAAGCAAAAGCATAACTTGAAGGATTTACGAAACCGAAGTCCGATAGTTGAACTATATAGATTTACGAAACCGAAGTCTTATAGTTGACCAAGCGTAATCATACCTCGTGCGGTCGTTTAATAAGTGTAGATAGAATAAGTCCGAAAGTGTAAAGAAGAGAAGAAACTGGAGTGGTAGCCTCCTACAAAATGGTAATTGGATCGTTTTTACCGGTCGCTTCCTGAAAATTTCTGTTTCTGCGTATTCTGATTGCACCCCCCTTGCGTGATGCCTTTCGCCCGGCGTTTTGTTTTGTGAAATCAAGCACAGTGTGTCGTGCGTTTCTGCTTCGTGTTGGTGGGTGCGTGGTTGTGGGATTCAGGTGCTCTAGGGGTGGAATTCTCCGAGTGCTTTGATCCGCGACGTAGCTTGGTACGGCTACCTGGCAATGAAGGAGGTGGCTTGGGGCCCTTGGTCCTCCCTCCCCTTTGCGAATGTACTTTGAGTTGTTCTGTCCTCGGATGGGACGGCTGCCTTGACGTGGCGTTGTAGCGTCCTTTGCGTATATGCAATTTGGAATTTGCGTATATGACTTAGGAATTATTTTTACTTTTACGAACGAAAGAGTGTTTTGCGTTGACGCGTTGCTCTAGATGCTTGGGAGCAGCACACCGCGCACGCATGCCCCGCCGCCGAGCGCGGAGCGCGGCACCCACACTCGGGGTGCTGATGAGGCCGGCGAGCCCCAAGCTCCGGGCGAGTGCACCCGTCTCGACGGGACGCATCGCCACGCGCCTGCAAGGAGGCCCACCCTTGCATGCGTGTCGCCACGAGGTGAGCACACTGAGGTGCTCACCCGCGCCCTCCCCTTAGGGCCACCGAGAGTGAAGCGTCCGGGAGCGGACCGCTTTTCTTTGGGGGGGGAGAGAGCGCGCCGCGAGTGGCAGATGGCAGCCACCGCGAGCGCGCCAGGCGCACCGCCATGAGGCAGCAGCTCTCGCTGTGCTGTCTCGGGCTGCGTGACGCGCCGCTGCCCTGCCAGGCACACCAGACGCATGGTGCCTGGGGGTAGCGCGCAGCGTGTGCACCGCGTCCAGGCGCATCGGGCCTCCTTGCAGAGGTTGATGCGCGTGCCTGGGAGCAGCACACCGCGCACGCATGCCCCGCCGCCGAGCGCGGAGCGCGGCACCCACACTCGGGGTGCTGATGAGGCCGGCGAGCCCCAAGCTCCGGGCGAGTGCACCCGTCCCGACGGGACGCAGCGCCACGCGCCCGCAAGGAGGCCCACCCTTGCATGCGTGTCGCCACGAGGTGAGCACACCGAGGTGCTCACCCGCGCCCTCCCCTTAGGGCCACCGAGAGTGAAGCGTCCGGGAGCGGACCGCTTTTCTTTTGGGGGGGAGAGAGAGCGCCGCGAGTGGCAGGTGGCAGCCACCGCGAGCGCGCCAGGCGACAGGTGAGAACCTGTATAATCCATCCACCAGAGCAGTGGCTCTAGCCTCGGCATAGCCAGGCGACAGGTGAGAATCTGTATAATCCATCCACCCGAGCAGTGGCTCTAGCCTCGGCATAGCCAGGCGACAGGTGAGAACCTGTATAATCCATCCACCAGAGCAGTGGCTCTAGCCTCGGCATAGCCAGGCGACAGGTGAGAACCTGTATAATCCATCCACCAGAGCAGTGGCTCTAGCCTCGGCATAGCCAGGCGACAGGTGAGAACCTGTATAATCCATCCACCAGAGCAGTGGCTCTAGCCTTGGCCATGCCAGGCGACAGGTGAGAACCTGTATAATCCATCCACCATCCAGAGCAGTGGCTCTAGCCTCGGCATAGCCAGGCGACAGGTGAGAACCTGGATAATCCATCCAACAGAGCGGTGGCTCTAGCCTCGGCATAGCCAGGCGGCAGTTGGAGATCTGGATAAAAGCTCTGCGCATCCGAGGAGGCGGTAGGGGTTTAAAACCTTTCCTCCGGGCCGGCATCCCGAGAACTGTCGGGTAATTGGCAAACCTATTGTCATCACCTGTAAGTGTACCGTGTTGGAAGGTTTGAAACCTTGAGCGCGGTAATGGATGTGAGATCTCGAGCCTTGGGGGAGCCTGGTAGTGCAGATGGCAGACCGGTGAGAGGCCGACCCTTGTGCTTAAGAGGCTGATCTCCTTATTGCGGTGTGTCTTGGGAAGTGTAATGTCATCCCAGACAACAGGCGGCTGAGACCTGTATAATCATCCTGAGCAACAGTAGAAGATCTGTATAAAAACTTTACTGGTCCGACGTGGTCAGCGTGGACGGGACCTTCCCTAAGGGGGGGGGAGTTGTGCTAGGAGGCAAGCACAAGAGCAAGAAAAACGGCTAAGTACAAAACGCAAGAGTACTCAGTACGGAGTACAGTAGGACCGATCAGAATGATGTTGATGTGAGGTGCCTAGCCTGTTGTACGGAGTACTCAGTACAGTTGAGTTATGGAGAGAGTTGCTGAATGCATAAGAACTCTAAGTGTAACCAGTTTCGGAGATGAGAACTGAACTGAGAATTGTAAGCCGTAACCGCTGTATATTGTGTATTGAAAGCATGCACTTGAAAGCAAAAGCATAACTTGAAGGATTTACGAAACCGAAGTCCGATAGTTGAACTATATAGATTTACGAAACCGAAGTCTTATAGTTGACCAAGCGTAATCATACCTCGTGCGGTCGTTTAATAAGTGTAGATAGAATAAGTCCGAAAGTGTAAAGAAGAGAAGAAACTGGAGTGGTAGCCTCCTACAATCTTTGACTGTGACACTCCGGGTTTGCACTGTCTGCTTCTTGAGTTGTTGTGACCCGCAAATATATCCACCCTTTGCATATATTTTGCTGTTCACATCACTTATCATAGATGGTACACCGTGCACGTACGGTCAAAACTTGCGACGTGGGGGAAGGGGAATAACTTACAGTAAGAGTGCACCAATAAAGCGGAGATTCCGAGTCGGCCGACTTTTCTCCTAAACTTGTGACCCCCTCTCCCCCGGCTTACGGTACCTAAGAGAGCCAATGAAATAAGAGAAAACCGCTTCTTTTACCCATTAAGCTTTTCTCATCTTAACCCCTATGGAGCGGATGGAACTTTTTGCCAAAAGCACTAGTTTCACAAATGTGCCGTTTTCACGGTATATGGTACCTTGGTAAGTGTGGGTGATTCGTTACATGTTCCATAACTCCTATAAAGTGATTTTGATCCATAAAATACATGATCGCATTATATATACAACCATATATCGGTGATATACAAGCCAAAAAAACACGTTTTCCAGGAATCAAAAGTGTCAAAAATCAGTTCTCACAACCGTTTATTCGAGTATTAGGTCGCCCCTCGACCATGAAACAATCGCCTCTACTAATGCCTTGAAATTGGTAATGGTGGCTGTAGTTAAACGCACCAATATATCGAAATATTCCAGCAATAAGGTGAAAAAAACACCAAAAAACAACGAAAAAACATCATTTGTCAAATGTTTTCCATACTTAAGGCCATATTGTGTGTTTTCGGGGGAAATCGACTGTTGGGAAAGTAAGTATTGCCCATATGAGGCGCATGGTCATTTTATATGATAGTGGTCACTGAACCAACAAATCCTTGTCGATGAATGGCATCTACACCTCGATTTTGCACACTTTAAGATACTTTTGACCCAAATTTCATGCCTTGAAATAAGCAACTTTGGGGATTTTACTACAACAAAATTGCCCTTCGGTGAGATATATATACTAAGTATATGTGTAGAATAAATTGTTGAGTATTAGATATACCTATTGCAACGGGTGTGCGAAGCTTGTATGGCCGATTCCGACAAGGGCTATCGGGCTGAGAAATGAATCCAAGCTTAGAGTTTGAAGTGGTTGTACCGTATACGGTACAAACCGCTCCATAGGGGTTAAGAGTGAAATTTTAGTTTTTCTCGTATTGGATTCGCAGCACATCCTCACTTCGAAAAAGCCGCCCACCGCCGTGATGGATGATGCGACCCGTTCACAATTACACACTTATTGGAACATATTTGAAAAAGTTCTCCCCTACTTTTATCACAATTTACAGCTTTAATTCTCTTATTTTGTTGTATTTTAAGAAAATGTCCTGGGGTCTAGCCCAAGGCTCTATATCGATATTTCCGATAACCGATACTATCGATATATCGTATTTATCGCCGATTATCGGATTGCAATGTCTAACTATCGATTGTGCAGGTTTTGGCGTTCCATATTTAATTCATAACAAATTACATATAAATGTCCAAGTAATCGATTATTTATCGATTGTGCCGATTATCGATACCGTTTTTCGGATATCGGATTGTATCGATACCGAAAAACCAAACCGATGTAGATGTCAGATATATAGTCGGGTGTATATATCGGATAACGGAGAATAAACCCTGAGTTAAGGGTTTCGATATCAGAACGGTAAAAGGTCTCAGATTGATAAAAGAGATACACATAAATACTAACGGGTGTTTCCCGACTACTGGTGACGGTCATCACCCAGCCTACTATAGGAAGTGACAGGTGACAGTCTTTACTGTCGGTGTGTCACATCCAGCACACCACCTAGGGTGGTGACCGGAGCTAGTAGTGAACGAAGCAAACAAACTCCCTACTCAACTTCAGGAGGAAACTGTAGCATAACTGGGGGCCTGTACTCTTGGTCAGGGCGGTCCCAGGTCACAGCAAGATCGGCAGATACTGCTGTTACTTTGCTAAAACCCTAAACATAGCTCAAATTCAGAGAGCTCTTCTGCACATCTAGGAAGCTACACTATAGTTAACTCCTAGGCAGGCACGGCGTGGTTAACTTCTAGCCACTAGTGGTCTTCGAAGCTGTCTGCCCGGCTCGGAGCAGCGTGACTGTGAAGCAGTTGCCGGCCCCCCGGGCCGGTGATGAATCATTCGTAGAAGAAATTGACGGGTTCTCGATCACGGGAGGCTGCACCGCACCGGGATGCTGCCAAGTGCTGCCCGACGGTGGAGCCTCGTCATCTGAAGATGAAGCCGGCGACAGCGGAGGGCCGCCCACAAACAACTCGGCAGGCGGTGGCGGCCCGGGATGCCACGGCATCGGCGCCATGTAGAGTCCCTGCCGTCTCTGCTCCCGCCGTTGGCGACGAGGCGGAATGGCACATGGCATGTCACGAACCACGTCAGCTGGTGAAGCCTCCGCAGCCGGGACTGCCGAGTCAGCCCACGTAGCACCACCGACCGGTGGACCCGCGCATGTGCGCGCACCGGCACCACCGACACCGGCAACGGCGTGCGGCGCGGCGGTGGCACAAATTACGAAGAGTGCGCACACCAAGGAGGAAGTGAGGAGAGACCTCGCGAACCTCGGAATGCCGTTCCCGCAGCCGTACCGTGGCCGTGGCAGTGCCACCGAGTCACCCTCGTCGTCATCGTCGCTCGTGGCGTAAGTCGCGGGCTTGTAGTCGATCACGCGTTCCGGCTCCCCAACCGCGGAGAGCAAATTCATGCTCGGGGCCGGCTCGTCGGTCACCAATGCAACTCCCGTGCCCTCAATGAAGTCGGCAAACGTGCGTGTGACGGGAGGGCAGAAGGGGTTTGGCGGACCGGTCCAATGCTCCTCGGACTCAACCGACGCGGGCGGGGAGTGCGCGGGTGGCTCCGACACCACCGGCATGTCGGCAGTGAAGGTGTTGATGTTGAACGTGGAAGCTCCAGCCGCGTGCGCCATCTCAGAGAACTCGGCGACGGCGGACACGAGGACCTCACCGTCCTCCTCGCAGAACGAGCACGCGGAGAGATCGGTGAAGACCTCCGGCTTCCCGCCCGCAAGCATGCAGAGGGCGTCGAATTCCACGGGGTCGCCGTTGTCGATGGCGTGTTGGAACCTCGCGGCCAACACGGAGTTCTCGGCCTCCTCGGCGAAGGCGAAGGCCGAGAGGCCGGTCCTGCCCCCGTTTGGGCAGTCCCTGTGCCAATGCCTCGCCTTTCCCTTAGCACACACCTGATTTTGGCAGTACGGGATCGCCGCACCGCTGTCGCGGTGGAAGGCCACCTTCCGTGAAACGGACTGAGACCAATTCCCCCCTTTGGGGAGGGGCGAAGCTGCGAAACGGGTCTTGACCCGGCGGTCCGGTTTGTCCGCGCGAGGGGTAAACCCCCGCGGAGACGGTTCGGACTCGGCGGTGACGAGGAAGGTGGCCAATTGCCTCTTCAAGTCGAGCACCATTGTCCGCAAGTCCGCGATCTCGCTCGCGGCACCCGACCCATCAACGTCCTTCTCCATGAAATGCGTGCCGTGGGAGTACCGGTGTGCCGATGCGGTGGCGGTGCCCGCCCGCACGTGCTCGCCGTAGCACTCCCGCACCCACTGCTGAATGGTGAGTAGGTCGTGGGCGGCTCGCTGGTCGTGAAGGAGCAAACGGGACACCACCGGTTGGTAGAAGGTGGCGTCGAGGGCTTTGATGAAAAGGGACTTCACGTCCTCGTCCTGGAGCGTTGATCTCGTCCTCGCTGCCTTGAGCGCGGCGTTGAAGTCCTCAATGGGTCCATGAGGGTCCACGCCCGCAACGATGCGGACGGCAAACATGTCCGCTTGCCCCTGGAAGGGGTCCCCGACTGGGATCATCCGACGGGCGAACTCGAGTAGGACACGCTTACCGTCTGCTGGGAAGCTGGCGCTGGACGAGTCCAACCAGTCAGCTGCGGGCGACGAGGGGTCGATCAGCAGCTCGATCGTGGAGAACAATAAATTGTTGGCCTCCACGCGGACGGCCAAAGTAGCGTCGTCCAGCGTGAAGAGCGGGAGGAAACCGGTGTCCTCAGTGACGAATGCCGCCTGCAGGGCAGAGACCATCCTCGTGAAGATGGCCGCCGCGTGGGGCTCCGCACTGGAAAATCTCCCCTCTTTGCCGTCGAACAACTTGCGCTGGACGTGCTTCGCTACTTTCATGTCGAAGTGCTCCCGCTGTAAGGTGCGTACCGACGCCAAAAATGTAGCACCCGCCGAATTAGCGGCCGGCTGCGCCGCTGTCGGGGTCGCGGGCGTGTTGGCATGCCTGGCAGCAACGGAGTCAAAGATTGTGCTTAATGTGCGGCGGCGATGCGCCATGCTAGCCGTTGATCTACGTAGTAGAAGCAACCATGATGAAGAAGACTACAGGGGTGGAGTGAGGCAAGAAGACGTGGAAAAAAAAATGCGGTAGTCTTGGGCGGCCAAGAAATGTGGTGGGTCGCCGATACGGCTGCTGCGAGAGAACAGAAATTTTGAGAAGTCGTGTGGTAGATGGCGGCCGATACGAAACGGTGTGGTGACCAACCAGGATGCGTAAACCAATCCAACGTTAAATCCCGTAGAAAAAATGTCCTCAAAGGCCTTCAGCTAGCCGTAAATCAACCCACAAAACTTAGGCCATACCCGCGACTGCCGGCACTCCCACGCGCGGAGCGCCTCACTCCATCCCAAGCGTCCGGCTCTAGCCAATCATCCTCGCGGTGTCGCAGTGGCTAAATAAAACGTAAGTGGGGCCAAACCTGTCGGATATATAGTCGGGTGTATATATCGGATAACGGAGAATAAACCCTGAGTTAAGGGTTTCGATATCAGAACGGTAAAAGGTCTCAGATTGATAAAAGAGATACACATAAATACTAACGGGTGTTTCCCGACTACTGGTGACGGTCACCCAGCCTACTATAGGAAGTGACAGGTGACAGTCTTTACTGTCGGTGTGTCACATCCAGCAGTAGAGCCCTGGTCTAGCCAGCCTCGATATTTCTTATGTTTGCCAATCTCTTAACTTTTAAAACCAGCCATTGGGTGTTGGTACAAAACCTAGTGGTTTTTGTACACCATATAGTGGCGTACCACTATATAGTGGAACTGGTACACTATATAGTGTACCAATTTCACTATATAGTGGAACTGGTACACTATATAGTGTACCAATTTCACTACATAGTGGAACTACTACATTCTTGTCCATTACCCTTTGCTAAATTGGCTAATTCGCTTAAAGAGCTGCTAGGGGCTTCCTCGAAGGTCCTTTGAAAATTTGGGGACCTGCGTTGTCAAGTTCTCGAGCTGCTCTTTCTGCAGTGTCTTGTCAAAATTTTGATCCGAGGTCATCTTGACCCTCTAAATATTGGTTAAAGTAGTCCGAGTATCAGTCAATTTGATATACTGCTTGAGTAACAAACCATCGAGATTAGGGTTTAAGGAATGATGCCTCGACGATCTTCAATCATTCCTCGATAATACTCGACGAGGACCCCGCCCTCCCGATATGATGGAAATGGCACACTATATAGTGGAACTGTATTTTTGCGAGCGGTTAAAAAAATTGAATGACATACAGTACACATTTACAAGATCCCGACAACCCGATGACATCTTCGCGTGTTGGGTACGCCACTATATGAAAAATCACGTTCCACTATATAGTGTACCAGTCCCACTAGGTTTTAGACAAAAATCACTAGGTTATGTCATGTCACCC
>LGRX02007251.1:0-28856 GCA_001247695.2 Cymbomonas tetramitiformis | reverse complement strand
GGGCGTGGTGCATGGCCTGGGTGCTGGGCGCGGTCGGGGTGTGAGACCTGCATGACCAGGAGCGCCCGCCCGCCCGGTGTGGATCTCCCTGGCGCCCATTCCTCCTTCTTCCTTTCCGTGCCCTTCTTGCCTGGATTGCCTCTTGCTCGCCTCTGTGACGGGCCCTGTGCCCTGTAGGCAAGCTAGAACCGGACCTTGTAAGTAATAGTTATTATTTTTTCTCTCTGTGGCTCGTTCTCCTGCTCTCGAGTGCCCTGCCTTGCGCGCCTCTTCCTTTGTCCGCAGATGGTCGTGCATGCTCTGGCTGGCCGCTCGGAGGCTGGGCGGTCTCCTCTGGGGGGTGTGATTTGGGTGTCGGGTGTGGGTTGATCTTGAGGTTTGGCTGGTGCGTGGGGACTGGCTCGGGTTTGCAGTGTGGCTGGTGAGTAATGCGAGTCTTGTGTGTAAGGCGTGGTTGGGGCCGAGCATGCGGCGCGGCTGGGGCGTGGAGCATGGCCCGGGTTGCAGTCTGGCGTGGCGTGGTGCATGGCTGTGCGTGCGCTGCAGCTGGGGCTGGAGCGTGGCCAGAGTGTGCGGAGTGGCTGGGTGTGGTGCATGGCTTGAGCGTGCGCCGCAGCCGGGCTTGAGCGTTGCCGAATGTGCGGAGTGGCCGGTGTGTGGTGCATGGCATGAGTGTGCGCTGCAGCTGGGGCTTGAGCGTTGCCAGAGTGTCGGAGTGGCTGGTGTGGCGCATGGCTTGAGCATGTGGCACGGCTTGGGAGTGGGGCTGGGCCTGAGCATGTGGCACAACTGGGGGTGTGGCGCAGGGCTTGGGCCTGCGGCACGGCTGGGTGTGGAGCGTGGCCCGAGTTTGCGGAGTGTCTGGGTGTGGTGCATGGTCTGACCACGCCACGGCTGGGGCCGAGGGGCATGGCTTGAGCATTTGGCACGGCTGGGGGGGTGGGGCCGGGCTTGAGCATGCGGCGCGGCTGGGTTGTGGGAGCACGCCGCGGCTGGTGGAGTGGGGCGTGGCTTGAGCATGCGGCACGATTGGGGTCTGGGTCGTGGCGTTATTCATGAACCGAAATGCAAGCAGGGTGCACACAAGCAACACAATGCAAGCACGAGCAGGAATGGATGCTTGCTAGTATTCATTATAGATTACATTTAGTGTAGCAAGTCTTATTCCTCTCTTCTCTTCTCAAGCTACGGCCTCTCGGGCAAGCTTTCTTTTCTCGGTGCTCTGCCTCTCTGGCGAGTCTTCTCTTAGCCTCTCTGGCTTCTCTTGCTCTGCCTCTCTGGCGAGCTCTTCTCCATCTGTCTCCATTACTCCCGAGTCTTTGGCTGGATGAGTGTCTCACAGTCTGTCAGGGAGCAGGCTGCTGCTTCGAAGCTGCGCGGCTAGTTCCGTGCCTAAGCCTCTCTGGCTGTGCCTCTCTGGCTAACGGCAACGGATAGTAGCTTCCTCTCAGTAGCGCAGAAGCTTCCTCAGCAGCAGCCTCCACCCTGACCCTTCCCCCAAACCACAACCAACAGAGTCAGCAGGGATGGGAGGGAGGGTTTTACAAACTTCAGAGCAGAAAGCAGGGGCTTTCGGGATTCGGAAGTGTGGAAACTGACTCCCCGTTGTGGCGTCCGCAATTGATACTCCCTTGCGGACGGTGTCACCCCCGTGACACCCCGATCGGGACGCCACTCAGAATGTGTCGTATTCCCGATCGGGTCCTCTCCCGGGCGACAAAAGTCGCGCCTGCTCGATTTCTCAGTTCTGAATAACCGAAATTATCGCGAGCGATAATTGTGAATTATTCATGAACCGAAATGCAAGCAGGGTGCACACAAGCAATACAATGCAAGCACGAGCAGGAATGGATGCTTGCTAGTATTCATTATAGATTACATTTAGTGTAGCAAGTCTTATTCCTCTCTTCTCTTCTCAAGCTACGGCCTCTCGGGCAAGCTTTCTTTTCTCGGTGCTCTGCCTCTCTGGCGAGTCTTCTCTTAGCCTCTCTGGCTTCTCTTGCTCTGCCTCTCTGGCGAGCTCTTCTCCATCTGTCTCCATTACTCCCGAGTCTTTGGCTGGATGAGTGTCTCACAGTCTGTCAGGGAGCAGGCTGCTGCTACGAAGCTGCGCGGCTAGTTCCGTGCCTAAGCCTCTCTGGCTGTGCCTCTCTGGCTAACGGCAACGGATAGTAGCTTCCTCTCAGTAGCGCAGAAGCTTCCTCAGCAGCAGCCTCCACCCAATCCTGCACCTAGCAGGGGCTCTCCTGACAGAGCCTTGGGGTTCTCTCAAGGGCCCTAGGCACACTCACCCAATCGGAGGCATGGGAGGGCCGAGTGCACGAGTGAATCACCTGTCTAGAGCAGCGCTGCCGCGGCCTCTGCCATGGCTCCGGGAAGGATGAGCTTCTGCTCGGTGTCCAGCTCGCAGTAGCGCTCGAAGCAGTCGCTCTTCCAATCTCCTTGCATCTTGATGTACAGGCTGTTCACGTCCAAGCGCATGGCCGCCGTGGCCCCGCCCCTCCGCAAGGAGTGCCCGGCATAGCTGGCCGGGTCCAGCCCCACCCGCTCCGCCAAGGCCTTGATGCCTGTCACCAGGGCATCGTGGGTCATGGGCACCACCGAGGCCCGCCTGCCCACCGCCTTCTCCATCACGAAGAGGGCCGAGTCCCCTGGCCGCCCCGCCGTGCTCGCCATGAGGCGCGCGAGCGCCTGCACCGGGCACAGGAGCGATCCCGGCACCGCCCGAAGCGGCACCCAGTGCTGCCGCTCTCCGCACTGAATGGTCTTACTGTGGCGCACCCTGACCCACACCACCGCCATGTCGTCCTGGAACAGGATGTCGTCTCTCACCAGCGCCCCCCGCGTGTTCCACGCACCTGTCTTACCCGTGGTGAGGTTGTCCTTCCGGAACAACCCGAAGAAGCCCACGAGGATGGCTGCCCACAGAGACATCTGGGTGAGGTTATGCGTGGAAATGAGCTGCGCCATCTTAGCCAGGTCTGCCAATGTGAGTGGCATGACCGGCTTGGGAGGCCTCCCCCAGCCAAGGCACGGTATCGATAACTGCCGATAACTGATATATCGATATATCGGTAATATCGCTATCAATCGATACCTTTTTATGTCGGTATCGGAATATCGCTATCGACTAATACTGCATTGCGTACTATTGGTATCGACTAATAGGTTGAGGACGAATATTGCAATCGACTAATGCCACGTTTGCACTTATCGGTATCAACTGGTACCAAATCCATGACATATCGGAAATAATATCGGAAAATCGGAAAATCGGCATCGATCTTTGGATCGCACTCCACTCTGCTTTCATTCGTCCATATTGCCATTCTCCTATGGCGTTAAGGTTTCATCGACTTACGGAATGAGTGTGTGATTTTCGGACCCATCGAAGCATCGATCCGCCCCTTGCCACCCCATAAAAACGTAACTCGAGTGGGTGTTTCGGACCAATTGTCTCATTTGTCAATTAAAATATCGTGAGAACCGTGACGACTGTGGCCAGCTTTTTAGATAGTGACAGTGAGGATGATGAAGTGGGTGAGCTCATAGTGGCGGAAAGGGCTGAAGATGAATTTGAAAAGTACATGGCACCGCCTGCAGCAACAAAGCATACGGACCCTCTAGTATGGTGGAAAGCTGCTGCTAAAAACCTCCCACACATGGCCAAGATGGCGAGGCAATTCCTGGCTGCGCCTGCTAGCAGGTGTGGAGCGTGCATTTAGCGCCTGCGGCCAAATGCATAGTGACCTTAGAAAGTGTCTAAAAGAGGGTACCATAGAGCACGCACTTATGGCAGCGATGAATTAGACTACTTTGTTATTATAATGTGCTGGAAATGACAGCCTGACTAGTTCGTACAGTCAGGTGTCATATCCAGTGTGTCATTCTCGGTGTACAGCTAGTGACCTAGACTCAGTATTTATGTCCTTCTATACGAGTCTAGTGATCCGTTTGTTCCGTCGGCTCTCGGGTCCCCACTGTCTGTTGAGCTGTTTCCAGCAGGTTATGGGCCCACCACGCTTGAGGAGTATGAAAGTAGTGAGACCGAAGATGAATCGGAGTACCCTGTTGGGTATTTCGACGATTCCGATGGCAGTTGTGAGGAAGAGGATGAGCACGATGGCCACTTGGCCGCTCCGCATTTTTCGACCGAACGACTGGAACAGGAATTCGACTTGGGCACAGGTTCCCAACCACATTCTTATGGCGGAGTTTTGGAGCCCCACTTGGGGAGGACTTTTTACCGCAACGCGAGTTTTCTGTGGGCACAGTTTCATTTCATGGGCCAGACAGAGAAGAATTTGAGAACGAAAATTTTCCGGAGGCGGCTTTCGCTGAAGGAGAAGAGCTCGATGATGGGTACACCGCAGAGGAGTGGGCTGCCTGGGACGCAGGGGCTTACGACTCTCACGAGTATGGTGGTGCGTCAGAGGAGTTCGCTGAGCATTTTGACGAGTATGTCGACGACGAGTACTATTCCGATGATTACTGATTTTTTTTCGTTGACCGGCGGGGCGTTACTTGGGAGCCAGCCACTAGCTGTAGTTGAGATCGAAGGTTCATTTTGGCATCTTATTTTGCTATCCTAGCCACTTGCGAGCAGCGTTTTTTTTTTTTTTATGGCACGTTATCCATGGGCGGAGATCCCTTTTCAGAGTGCAAGACAACAACGCTACATCGACCGGCAGGGTCTTCTTAATTTTAGCTGCCTAATCCAACATGCAGACCGGCGGTTTCTTGCGTGGTTACCCAGCCACTTGCGGGAAAAAGAATTTGTGATCGGAGACGTATTATTATTTTTATCTCGTTGCTCACAGCTCATCCTAGCATGTACTTTATGCTTTAGCACTCAGCCACATCTTGAGACCTAGCTAGCCCCTAGAGTTGACATCTTACATTTCTTTCGGTAAACTCTAGTAGCTAGGGTGGTGTGCTGTCACAAGTTGTGCACCTCAAATGAGGTGGTGTGCTGGAAATGACAGCCTGACTAGTTCGTACAGTCAGGTGTCATATCCAGTGTGTCATTCTCGGTGTACAGCTAGTGACCTAGACTCAGTATTTATGTCCTTCTATACGAGTCTAGTGATCCGTTTGTTCCGTCGGCTCTCGGGTCCCCACTGTCTGTTGAGCTGTTTCCAGCATAATGTAGAGTGCTAGAGTCCAGCATTTGCATAGAATAATAATTATCGGAATAAGTCCGATATATCGATATATTAGTTTATTGGTATTACTCGATACCTATTTGTGCACCTATCACAATATCGCAATCGACTGATACCTGTTCTCCTAATATTGGTATCGGTTAATAGCTTAGGATGGCATATCGGTATCGACTAATTAAAAAAATTGGATATCGGTATCGACTAATACTTATTTTTGACTTATCGGAAAAAACTAATACCACCTAGAACCAACCGATACCGTGCCTTGCCCCCAGCACCGCTTCACCCCCTGGAGGGTGGCCGCCACCGCGTGCCTTGCTGCCACCGGCACCCACTCGTGCCCTCGCTGTAGGTGCAGCTGCCGAACCCCTGCCAGGTAGTTCTTGATGGTGTCGGGCTGCACGAACCAGCTGGTGAAGGTGATGAACATGCAGAGAGTGGCGTCCGTGGCTGGCAGGAGGGGGTCCAGGCACCCCATGCAGGCGAAGGCAATGCAGAAGGTGACGAAGGCTCTCACCCTTGTGCCGTAGCACCTCCTCGTCTCTGGTGCCAGGGCTTCCGCCCTGCAACGCTCCGTCTCGCGCTGCAGCTCCTGCACCAGCTCCTCTGCCCAACCCTCATGCCCAGTCAGGGAGGGCCACCGGCTCCGGCCCCACCCGCACAACAACAACGGGCCACCTGGTGGGCCCCCAGGCGGTCATGCCGTGCCCCCGCAGGTCAGGGGCAGTGAACAGGTGTGTGCCCTGCGCCCACTCGCGCACCACCTTGAACACTCCGGGCAGGCTTCTCACGAGCTCCCAGCCCTCGTTCCCCGGCCACACCGGCACGAGGAAGCACGCCGCTGTGCCCCACTGCTGTCGCCTCTTGCACTTCAGGAAGTTCTTGATGATGGCCACGATGATGCTGAAGGGGAGGTTGCCCCAAGCATTGTGGCCGTCGAACTTCTGGACCCGCGCATCCTCCGCCTTGCTCCAGCTCAGGTAGCAGTAGGCGTTCGCCCGGGACTCCGCCACGCAGGCGTCCACTGTGAACGGGCCGAACTCCTGGTCCAGCTCCGCCCACCGCACCGGGCAGATGCTCATTGGCACGAGTCATGTTGTGTCCATGCATACACGATCTTAGCGCAGGTCACAATATAGTGCCCGAGCATACGCGATTTTAGCGTAGGTCACATTGTGCCTCCATTTATTACATCTGAGAATATCTGTTACTCATCTTTGTGAGTCTAGACAGCATTGTGCTGATTGCAATGCTTTCTCTGGTGACTTATATATAACAGATTATACCAAATGTGGTGATCAGTCCAGTGCAATATTTTGTCACCGGAATGTACAGGGATTGTGAATGATTGCAATCCAGCCGGAGGAATAATCCCAACAGCTTATTCTGTACTAATGAATTCATCGGAGTTGTACTCATTTCGACGATTCAAAAACCCATGTCATTGTAGTGATGACAACTCATGTGAATATATAGGGTTTTTATCAGAATGCTTTTATGTGATGTCAACATATTATGAACAATTCACTTGCATCTCAGGACAAAGGAGTTACGCTTGGAAGGTCTTGCATGGTGGTCACCAACAGTTATCAGCTGTTATTCGGGTGCCAATTTCTGCCTTCAGCACTGGGACTATATCAACCAGTTTTTCAACGATGCACTTGTCCTTCCCACTCTTATGTACGGCTATAGTGCCAAAGTATATCAAGTGGGATATATATATATATATACATTATATAACTATCATCTTCTGATCCATGGAATGCAATTAAGCATGGTATCAGGTTATATGTTATGTATATAGTTCAGCATTCCAAACTTCTTGAGAATGTAAATGCCGAGCAAAAGTCAACTTATAGTCATTGGGATATAGTTTCCCATCCGAGTTTACACTTTATTAGTGATGGTGGATTTAACGTTGTACAGATTTCAACGTTACTTGTGGATGCAGTGATTTTATCAAAAGCAATCCATCAGAAATCACCAGATCGGAATATAAAATGGATATGTGTGTAATCCTATCCACCTTCTTCCCCCTTTGAGGAAGTGTAAACATATAGGCAGTCAGTTGCTTATATATTTCATAGCGTATAACTTACAGTTTATAGTTTATAGCTTGCAATCCTTGTAGGAAGCAGCTCATACAGTTCTAGGGTTGTTGCCCAACAGTTCTTGGGTTGTTGCCCGATACATAATCATGTTTGTGTCAAAAACAGCATGATATGTTAATGCTAAATACGAAGTTTATCGAAATTATAGTGGTATTTAGGGCATATATAGTTACAGTGGCCCTTATACCCCATAATGTGATTAGGGTGTTACATGGTATCAGTAACCCTAATATAGGTAAAAAATAAGCAGTATAATGTTTTTGCAAAGATTTTTAAGCAAAACTGCATTTAATACCTACATGAATGTAAGGTGGTTTTCAGGAGGTACGTTACACCCTTGTTACACACATTTAATTTTTAGGGTGTTACAGGGCGTTACACATGCTGCATAAATCAGGGATTGTTATTTGATAGGTAAATATTCATTTTAGCAAAAAAAATCAATCCGAAAATTTCAAAATGTGTTTTACGTACAGCATTTTGAGCGATTTATTGTTACAGCAATATGTATACCCCTACATATTCCACACCCAATATCTAGGGCGTTACACGAGATATGACATGTGTCATTATGATTTCCTGATACCTCAATAGGTATAAAATCATAATTTTAAATAAAATGGGCACACATTTTTCATTTTGAAATCATGCGTGGAGCATTTTTACCCATTTTACAGCTTTTTCAACTATCTAAAATATTGCCTCGGTGACATATCTCAGTGTAAATGTGGAATGTAAAGTACAAAATCACTGGAAGGAACTTCACGTTTGCACATGACAAATTTCATAGCAAATAAGTGAGTTGTGTTGTATATCAACATTTATGGTTGACAACATTCTGGGTTTTACTGATTCAAACCCATGCACAACAAATGTACTTTTTTGATTATGTATAGATTTATCAACTTAAGTGGTTGATAACCACGTATATAATATCCACTATTGTCAGATATCATGTAAATACTGATCTGTGTGTTGCATGCAATTGATCTGATCAAGTCTGATTCAACTGTCAATATGCAACATAGTTGTTGTAGTTGCTCCAGCGATGATATGTGGGATGAGACGAGTGGACTGCACCCAACAGTTACCAGCTGTTTTATGGGTGCAGTATTTTGCCTTCGGGTCTGGAGATAACTCCATCCAGCCCTACAGCATGTTGTCTTATCCTGTTCCCTTATGTATCGCCATCATTGACACTTTCCACGCACATGTGTTTGGAAAGTGGTATCCATATTACCATATACAATATAGTTGATCTATTCACTCTGAGTCAGTGAATCTCAACATGTATAATGAATGCTAGTGTATGTGCAGTGTGTAGTACTGCTGATTAGTACTTATGCCAGTGTGTGTGTGTGTTTACTTGTACACACTCTGCAGGATATGTTCTGGGTATCACAATATCCTAGACAATTTATCATGCAAGACAGTCAGCATACCATGTACTGATTACATCTAACATGATATATCAAGTTTAGGGATCATTGTAATTTCATGCTAATCTCATTACAAAATGAGTTGCTGGATAGATTTTACATGAAGCTCAGGTGAGCATTCCATCCAGTAATCCACCATAGAATGTACATGTGATCTGGAGAGCATCTCGGCTCCACCAGGACATGACAAACTAATTATGGTGTTAAGACTACTTTCAGGCACCCTTTGCTACATGGATTCGAATATAGACTAGCATGCACTGCAATATGCTTATGCACTATGTACTACAGCTGGTATCGTGATCAAGCTGTACAGTATAGTAAAGCATGTACAATTCACAATGTTGCAATCATTCAGCATAAGATGTATACATGGTATAATAATGCATGTACTGCATATTGATGATTGCTGCAAGTGAATGGTGTGCCCAACTTAGACAATGGTGTGCCCAACTTAGACAATGGTGTGCCCAACTTAGACAATGGTGTGCCCAACTTAGACAGTGATCCACATTCACATATTGTGCACACATTATTATATTTCTGATGAGCATGAATGCTGATGATTAAGAATATTTGTGCAGTCATCAGTACATTTTGGAATTTGCTGCAGTATGATGATAGTACATTCACAGCAGCATAGTGGTAATGTATCCACAGCAGTATGTATCCACAGCATAACGATTATGTGTCCACAACATTCCTGCATGTATACAATCATTCTGCATATGATTTCGACGCGCGTACACATATGTGCTTCTCACTGCATGTAGACACATCAGGAATCGTACGCGCTAAAATCGAGCGTTCATCGCATCTGATGAAATCATGGAAAATGCATATCGTGCTGACAGGCTAAAAATCATTGTACGCGCTGGTTATTGTAAACAATGCGAATGAATTATTTGCAAAAATCGCTGATGTACGTCGCATACGAATGCGAGCGCGCTGCTGATGAAAAGCATGTATTGTCGTCGCCATTCATCAGCGCATGATACGAGCGCTGACATGTATACGAATCAAAATTCTGTCGATGACTACTATGTAATATATCATTCTGGACAGTTTTCGAACGTGATTCATACAAGCGCGCGCATGCTGCGATTCACTTCTATAAAAATATGCGACCATCGCGCATGCTGCCTTTTGCAAATTAGTGCAATTATGAAAATCGTGATACTGCGCTGATGATTTTCCGCGCGAAAACGATTTCGCCGCTGATTTATCGCATCTGCGAACATGCATACATTTGCGAACCATTTATGCGAATACGTTTCATTGCTACGCCGATGTATGACATGTGCACACCTTATCGCGTATATGTGCGATCAGCTGTTTCTGCGTGTGCGCTGCGAAAAATCTCCTCGCGCAATCTCTGCGCGGTCGATATGCGAGCGTATATTATTCGAGCTGCAGATATTCAATATTACTGCGAGCGCTGTCGCTTATGCGCCCACCTGCAAACCTGCGAACAATATGAAATATGCTACGTCTATCGCTGCACCCACTTGAGTTCTCGAGTATCGTGCCTTGACGAGTTTCTTTTAGAATACCATCTGATACGGCGAGATAAACAGGCGCCGTGAATATATTATCAGTATACAAATAAACACTGCAAAGTTGGACAGCAATGCAAGTGTACGGATGAGCGGGTTTGTGAGTGCAGTCTCTGTAAGAAGATCTGCTGAAGCACAACGCTTCCTCACTTTTGTACCATACGTCTCCCATCATCTTAGATGGTACCGCCATTGGGTTGTGAACCCGAGACGTAGGTTGAACGACCAGCATGGTAATAACGACTAGTTCGTTCATGCTGCGCATGCGAGTTCCGCGCATGCTGAAAGCCAAGATGGTTCTTGTTTGTATTCAAGATGTATCTTTGCTTTGCCATCTTCGAGTTCGACATACGAACTCTCGATGACAGGGATGCCTGATGATATGACATTATCATCTGGCGACATGTACACTCATCGTCGACCGTACTGACGATTGTCATATTGATATATGACGCGACTCGACATGTACAGTCATGATCGACCATACTGTCGACTGTCATAATAATATATGACACGACCGACTGTCATAATAATATATGACATGACATGGTATGACATGTCTGACAGGTATGACATGTATGACATGTATGACACATATGTCATCGGTCATGACCCTGACAGCGATACGGGTGAGCCAGCACTTCACAGAGCTGGAAGAAGAGGAAGGGGCTGCCAGTGGCCAGCCTGAGGTCCAAGCACCAGTACAACCTCAGGTCCAAGCCCAAACACCAGTGCAACCTCAGGTCCAGGCCCAAGAGCCGTTGGTAATTTTCGAGGAGGAAATGGAGTACACTGACTCCGCGCGCATCAACCTTGGTACGCTGCCCATCTACACGGGCACCAAGGAAGAAGACCGTCCCAAGTTTCTGAGGGAGTTCGCCGACATGTGCGAGAATTTTGTGCGGCAGCACAACGCCAACGTCAGAAGGAGGCTCAGGTCCGGGGCTGGCACGCTCATCGATGCGCAGATGAAGACCCTGAGAGAGACACCTCCTGACTTTGAGTATCTGTGGGATATCATCCCTGCATGTCTGGCTGGCGAGAATTCGCAAACTCTCAGCTGGTGGCGTGAGAATTATGAGAAAGGGGGTGTAGTGGCCTCCAACATGGACCGAGTCCTCAAAGACACTAGTGAACATGGCCCACTCGAGGGTACCATCCCGTGTGCTAGGCCCCCTTTTAATGAAATGAACACTGGTACCACGTGGGTGATAGCGAGGCCAGTGACGAACCAAGACGTCCAAGGGGAGGTTTCCAACGACTATCTGACTGATGGAACTTCGCTGAAAGGCTTGACGGGACGTGATGGCACCCGTGACACGCAGTACTTCTACGCGCTCAGGGGTTTTATCGCTGCCCTTGACAAGAAGTTTATGATGAAGGGAACGCAAGAGAAAGTGGATCTGTTGACACAGAAGCCGCAGGAGGTGGGGCAGGATGGGCTAACATACATGAAGATGTGTCAACGCAGGGAGATGCAGCTCAACACTGGGAAGGTGCTGAGCGACGAGGAGCTGCGCACCTTCATCGAGGACTGCGTAGAAAACCTGCGCATCAAGGTCTTCCAGACACGGGTGAAGGAGCAACTGAGGGCACAGTTCCCGCCACCCAATCGGGTGACCTGGAAGGACCTGGAGTCCATCATCGAGGTTCAGGACAAGCTCAAGGGCGATGCGGAGTCTTGGATCCTCACCTTCCTTCAGGAGATCACCAGGCGGTGTGGCTGCCAGTACTCTACCTGGGAGGCGCGTCAACATGGCCTCGACCTCAAGGCGATAAAGAACTCGATCAAGAAGATTGAGTCCGCTGGGGAAGGGCAGCCAGGCGAGCTAGAGAGCAGCAAGAAGGCGGAGACACCACCTTCCAAGAAGATGAAGAAGGAGGTGAACGTTGCCGAAAGAACCAAGAAGACCTCCTACAACAAGACGCCGCCGCCAGCGGAGGGTACTCGTACGAACGACAAGCCCAAGTGCTTACGCTGCTTTGGAGGGGGCTGGCATGAGTCCGATCCTGAGCAGTGCAGGAGCGGCTACAAACACGTCAAGATGCTTGCCGGGTTCCACGAGAGCAGACTTGGTTCCAGCAAGTGGTGGGACGCGGAGAATGCCGCCCTGCGCATGTACAACTTGAAGAACCGCTTCAAGAACTCCGACTGGGGCATCCTGGTGACGGACTGGCAGCAGCTGTCCAACGACGAGAAAGACAAGTACAGAGCCAAACAGACACCAGAGGACAAGCAGAAGGGCGCCACTGGCAACCCTGAAGCGTTGAAGGCTGAGTACCAGGGCATGGTGGCTGCTAGGAAGACTGCCAGTCGTGCGGGCAGTGTGAAATCGCAGGTGCTGTCCGAGGATGAGGGCTCCGACGAGGAGCCAGTCGCAGCGCGCGTCGCGGAAAGGGAGACGCACATCGCCGATGCACACGCGCACCACCATGGCAGCGCAGGAGCAGGAGCGCCATCTGGCTCTCCAACCGATTTACTCTCAGCGATGACCGAGGAGATGGGTGAAGAGGCGCTCTCGAGCGCCCTCGACACCTTGGGTTTGGGGGCACTCCCCGAGACACTGTGCAAGGGTGCGGAGTCTGAGCTCACAGCGGCTCCAGCGGTAGCCCTGGGCAGCACCCAACGCATGAGGGGCTTCCCAGTAAAGACACCCGAAGAGTACGAGGCCGACGCACAGGTGCCCATGGCGCCTGCGGCGGACGAGATGCAGAGGAAGGTGCAGCTCATGGCCTCCGTGATCAAGAGTCTAGGAGCGGCTTTCCGTAAGCTAGCTGCTGGACTCGTGGCAGAGGGTCGCATAACGGCTCCCAGGGGTGTGGAGACCCTGGTGGAGCTAGCTGAGACCAATAAGCTCCCCATGCCAACAGCCTCAGCAGCAGACTGTCAGGGCATCGGCAGAGACCAGGGGGACGACAGCGACGAGGACGACGATTGCCCAGGCATGGAGTCGGGTGACGACAGCGACGAGGATGACGATTGCCCAGGCATGGAGTCGGGCGACGACAGCGACGAAGAAGAGATTCCTCTGGACGAGATGCTGGAGGACACGGTGGAGCAGCCCAGGAAGGGGAGAACCGCGGTGCGCGTAACTGCTGCAGCGGCCACTGTGCAGGAGAGCTTCGGGGTGAGGGACTTCAGCGAGAGGGGCGAGCTGCACGCAGGGACCATGGAGGCCAAAGCATACGAGCTGTTGAAGAAGAAGATGCTCAGTGGCCTTACGGAAGAGCAGCTCACCGCCATGGCGCAGGTCCAGCCTGTGTGCAAGCTCCTGAACGAGTCTTTGGCACAAGGGATGGCTCTGGTGGCCTCTGGGGGCCTGCTCATGTTGTACAAAGCACTACTTCTGGACACTGGAGCCAATTGCAACATCATCCCTATCAGAACAGTCAACAGGCTTGGCTTGACCATCTTCGATGCGGAGACGGGGGCCAGAGTGGCCAGATGTGACGGCAGCCCTGCAGAATTCACCAAGTACTGCTACGTGGATGTGGTCCTCGCCGCGGGCACGCCGTACATGACTCTGCATCGGCTCCATGCCTTTGTTACGTACACCAACGACACTACGTGGGATTTCTTGGTGGGCACGGGACCCCTGAAGAACGCACTCAAGCTGGCCATCGACCTCTACCGAGGCATCGCCACTTCTGAGGCCGCGGTGTCACTGGGCATGAGGGAGAAGGTCACGCTGCCGTTGATCGAGTTGACGCCGCCCGTGGATGCAAGGAGCAAGCGGAACGAAGACCCCAGGGTGTGCCTGGCTACTGAGATCTTCGACGACGGTGCTACGCTAGCGCGCACTCTTGCCCCCGCCTTTGAGGGCTGCGCTCCACCACCACGTGAGGCGGTGTCTCTGGACACAAGGGGAGAAGACCGTCTGGCCCTCTCAGGGGAAAGGTGTGCACCTGCACCTTGCGCATTCTCACGAAACCACCCCGAGCTGGTGGACCTCCTGGCGTCATGGCTAGAAGAGATGAGACTGAGAAGGTTCAACTCGGAGGAGAGGGAGAGGCTCGATGCGCGTTGCCAGTCCATGGTGGAGGCGGGCTTCTTGAAACCCAGCTCAATGATGCGAGTCGAACTCACTGGGCGGGTCAACTTGCACGCCGAGAGCGCAACGTACGAACCTCCGGTGCCCGGTACGTCCATAACGGGTCAGATGTTGGGCCTGCTACAAGCGTCATCACGCAGCCAACGGGAAGCCAACGTGGCGACCAGAAGCGAGTGGTCCAGTGTTGAAGAGCCAGCTGGGAGGGGGTCCGTCATGCCAGCCAGCCTGGCCACGACTCAGACAGACCCTCGCTATCCAGACCTTACGCAGGAGCAAGAGGCCGAGAGCGAAGCTGACTACAAGCTGGCCAGCGTACAGCCATGGGTGGGCATGGCAGTGAACCCGTGGGATTATCAAGACAAGGAGAGCAGCTGGTCTCAGCAGCGCCTGTACATCGACCGCACGGGCTATGCTCGCTTGTGCACGCTCTGCGAAGAGGGCAATGGAAGTGGTGTGGACGCAGGATTTGTGCAGGTCAAGTTCTCGCGTTGTGGAGAATGCAAGACCATCTTGGAGACGGAGTTACTGTGGCCCGACTTCACGTTGGTGGATCAGAAGGTTGACAAGGAGACGAAGATACCCTCAGAAGCCTGGACCACGAGGGCGAGCCACAGGAAGGACAACGACCAGGTCCCGCTCCCTGACTGTGGTGCCCATTGGGAAGCTGGGAGGTACACGATGGCGAGTGTTCAGGAGGCCCTCAACACCCACCAGATTTACCCAGGGGTCGTAACGGGCAAGCTCATGTGGGACAAGGTGGCACGCCAGTTCTGCGTGCTCAGCGAGCACACTCGCGCCCAGTGGGATCTCATGGAGCGCATGGTACGTCACACCATGGAGGGTGCCGCCAACATGAGCCCCATGGGGAAGGTGACTGGCGAGTTCCAGCTGCCCTTTTACTACGAGAAGGACCAGCGTTGGCAATACCAGCATCTGAAGTACGTGCAGCGAGTGGACATCGCTGACCTTCGAGCTCGTCTGAAGGTGAGGTATGATAAGGAGGTGGCTGGTGTGGAGGACCTGGGTGTAAAGATGGTCCCGCAGCTCACGCTGTCAGACGCAGCTGGCAAGGTGGGGAAGTTCTACCCAGTGACCGATGGGGAAGGAGGTGATGGCGAGGTGTTCAGCACGAACGCCGCCGCCGTGGAGTACCTACACCTGGGGGACAACGCTAGAGTGATGCTTGGTGCATGCAAGACGGAGGAACAAGCACGTGACGCGCTGGACACCTATGGGGCCAGAAGGAACCCTCCGGTACGCACGCACAAGACTCTCAGGACACTGAAGATGGTCAGAGGAGATGAGGCGGGACCATCTGGCTCCACACCGCCACCATCCTAAGCTACGCTTCGCCTGAGGCATCAAACCTGGCCCAATGGAGCCTTTGACCCTGCGAGGCTAGAATATCACACATCAGTGTTCCAGGGCACCTACGAGCCAGAGTCGCCCACTCGCAGCGAGAACACCGCTGGGGAAGCCGACTGGCTGGATCTGGAGGGGATCTCAGAGTTCGCGGCGCTGCACGGACAGACGGTCTTCCTCATCCAGTACCGTTGTTTCAAGGGCAAGATCGAGTTCCAGCTTGGGAAGCCCTATGCACAGCGAGGGAAGGGGGTACACACGCAGCAACTCAGCAACAAGACTTTGCACAGGTACTCCTCCTCCGCAGGGGTGGGACAACGGGGAGAGTTTCTGCCTCTGGGCGGGCAGTCGAAAGGCTGCACGGGAGGACTCCTCGGCACCATACAGAAACACATGGAGCACCTTGTTGATCGTACTCAACTCGTGGAGATAGCCAGAAGCCATTTGAACGATGGCCCGCAGCAGGGCACTCTACGTGTGTTCAAGACCCGTGCCAACGCCCAGTCCAAGGCCGTCTACTACCTCTTCGAGGATCATCGCTATTACCGTGAGCGAGGACCCGGCGAGATGGCGTTCACCTTGGAGTACCTTTCCTCAGGGACACGCAAGTTCGACTGCTGTAGCTGGGAGACCTGGAACAAGGTGGCAGTGATGCATCGGGAGCCATTGTCCGCGTTCACATCCCTGGTGGGCCCTGCGTTGCTGGCTGAGGCACATCGGGCAGAGGTGCAGGAGCACCTGCGCAACGACTTCATGAGGTGCCTGGACCCAATCGTGGGAGAGGATGATTCCCATGCAGGAAGTGAGGAGGAAGATGGCAGCATCTCGGGACACTCGCCCGACCTCGCGGCTGCTGCGGGTGCGAGCACCCACACGTGCCGCACAAGAACACCGTCGCCGCAGACGGAGAGTTCTGATGAGGACGTGGAGGTCATCAGTGAAAGGTTTGATGGATTGGCTGCCGATTTGGCGCGAGGGCGCGCCGAGGTCGCAGCGAAGAACATCACCATGGCGGCTCTCTCAGAGTCGATAAGGGCGCGCCAGGAGATCATCAGGTCATCGGAGGAGATCATCAGAGAATATGAAGAACGACCTCGCGCTGCCCGCGCGACTGCGAGGATGAGCACGCTTGGGTCGGACTGCCCTGGGCTTGATGGCCGTGGTGGCGCACGAGCTGCGCCTACGCAGGAGCTCTGCTCTGGCCAAGCTCTCGGCGGGACACGGACCAGGGGCTTAGAGTGCAACATGGCACAGAGGCCCGAGCACCAGTCAGTCCACGACATTCTAAGATCCCCGACACATTCAGTCTGCACGCAGCGGACTGAAGCTATGCCTCCAGCTGCACAGGAGCAGGAGGCCATTTCGTTCGTGCCATCGCCAACCCGGGACCCAGCAGCAACGTACGCTCAGAATTATTGCATTTTCAATTTCCGATCCATGTTCGATTTTAGATTTTGCATTTTCGATTTTCGATCCATGTTCAATTCGTTCAGATTTTCAGATTTTGCATTTTGCATTTCGCATTTCGCATTTCGGATTTCAGAATTTGCATTATGCATTTCGCATTTCAGATTTCACATTAAATGATTTTGCCGATTTTGCATTTCGCATTTTCGATTTCAGCAGATCGGACATCGCAAACCGATACGCTCACATACTGTTGCGCTGGGCGAAGCCTCCCAGGAGTTATAGTTATGAAAGAAGATTTGAGTCATCACGACTTGGAGAGTATATTGAGAGTTTACGGAGACACCGCCAGCGTCACATGTTGTGTATAATAAATAATTAAAATATGCGAATTTATACGGGTAATGCACATTGATTATGCTGTCATCATGGTGCCGATGATGACGATGGTGGCGCATGCATGCACATGCATTCTCGATTGCAAGTTGCAAGTTGCAGTTGCATGCAAGCATATGTGTCCACATGGTATGCACTCGCAGGAGAATATATCATTCGTTGATTTCTTTTACATTCATGCACATAAATACACACGTATATACTCACTACGACTGTGTTACTATACTACGAAGACTTTTAATATATTATTTACAGCTGCCGGGCTCGCATGTCGCGATGATGCGATGTAGCGGGCGCACTTCTATACATTGTCTGCATGTCGCACCGACGCGCGTGGTGCAATTATGAAATATATCTGCCGATAAATCGTTGCCTGTATCGCATCGCAACTGTCGAGCTTGTATGTTGGGATGCATCCGACGGGACATCTGCCAAGATGCCATGCGGATGGGAGATGATACACATTTTATAAATTCAGCAATTGGCACTACCCTACAAATTATTGGCCTTTGTACACGCGTGGAAAACCGTCCGTCCGACGCGTGGACAGCGTACGGACACCCTATGGACGCTTTTTTTGCTAATTAAAATCCACACGTGTGAAATTGTCTAATTTGTAAAAGTGATGTTCATACGGTGTCCATACGATAAATCCATACGTCGTCCGTACGTGCGCATCCGTGTGGACGACGTATGCTAGTTTACCTGATTTTATTACGCGTGTGGACGCTCCGACCGTATGGATAGGTGCCGTCCATACGCATGAACCACTGGAAAATGTTGTCCACACGTGCGGACTGCGAGAAATGCCGCTTCTACCCCTCCTCGGCCATATGGACACCATGGGGACGTGTCCCTGGACCGTACCCACGCGTACGGACGACGTGTGGACGGGCGTATGGACAGTGTGAGGCCCGTGCCGTGCCACTCTTTTGCGCTTGTCCGCACGTGTGGACAACCATTGCACCCGGGCCTGGGTGTACCCGAGCACTGCTTGCCCCCTCCTCAGCCATGTGGACACCATGTGGACGTGTCCCTGGACGTACTGATGCGTACGGACGACGTGTGGACGGGCGTATGGACAGCAAGGCTCTATATCGATATTTCCGATAACCGATACTATCGATATATCGTATTTATCGCCGATTATCGGATTGCAATGTCTAACTATCGATTGTGCAGGTTTTGGTGTTCCATATTTAATTTATGACAAATTACATATAAATGTCCAAGTAATCGATTATTTATCGATTGTGCCGATTATCGATGCCGTTTTTCGGATATCGGATTGTATCGATACCGAAAAACCAAACCGATATAGAGCCCTGATGGACAGTGTGAGGCCCGTGCCGTGCCACTCTTTTGCGCTTGTCCGCACGTGTGGACACCCATTGCACCCAGGCCTGGGTGTACCCGAGCATTTCCTTCCCCTTCATCAGCCACATGGACACCATGGGGACGTGTCCCTGGACCGTACCGACGCGTACGGACGACGTGTGGACGGGCGTATGGACAGTGTGAGGCCCGTGCCGTGCCACTCGTTTGCGCTTGTCCGCACGTGTGGACAGCCATTGCACCCGGCCTGGGTGTACCCAAGCATTTCCTTCCCCTTCATCAGCCACATGGACACCATGGGGGCGTGTCCCTGGGTCGTACCGACGCGTACGGACGACGTGTGGACGGGCGTATGGACAGTGTGAGGCCCGTGCCGTGCCACTCGTTTGCGCGTGTCCGCACGTGTGGACAGCCATTGCACCCAGGCCTGGGTGTACCCAAGCATTTCCTTCCCCTTCATCAGCCACATGGACACCATGGGGGCGTGTCCCTGGGTCGTACCGACGCGTACGAACGACGTGTGGACGGGCGTATGGACAGTGTGAGGCCCGTGCCGTGCCACTCGTTTGCGCTTGTCCGCACGTGTGGACAGCCATTGCACCCGGGCCTGGGTGTGCCCGAGCGTTGCTTGCCCCTTCATCAGCCATATATGGGCACCACGGGGGCGTGTCAACGAACGAACTCATGCGTACGGACGACGTGTGGACAGACGTATGGACGATCGGAATTCGCCAATCCATACGTATGGACGTCAAAATTGGAGTTTGTTGAAACACGCGTGTGGACACATACATCCGCGCGTGTGGATAAGGGTTTACCCGTATGGATTAGCGGAATCATGCGTGTGAATACAGGTGTCCGCGCACATACGGTTTATTTGCATATATAATACATCGTGTATCATCCGCAATCATCTGAATCAGATGAACTACTACGGTCATCCTCGCTACTACTGTTATCATCGATTTCACGGAAGAAATCCGCCTTGCGATCCAACACAACTTGCAAGCAATCAGTTCGTCGTCGAATGGTCAAAGGGACAACATTTCCTTTGTACCGGGCAAGCCAAGCCGGCATGAAAGGAACATCCTGAATTACCACTTGATTCTCAATGCTGTTTGCGCGAACGAATGGCTGAGACACGTCCCATGGCATGTCTTTGCGCAGGTAAATGTTCTTGCTGATATCGTCCGCAAGCGCAGCCGCCTTTGGGTACCAACGGGCCTTCAACAGAAAGATCTCGTGACCGGGAAGATCAAGCTTGACGATCTTCATGATTTCCCCATACCTATCTTCAACGTCATCGTCCGGTATCTCGCCTGTAAGAAGTTGAGCTGGAGTTGGCACTCCCGGACTTCGAAAGATGCTCTTGAAATACCGTTGACAACTCTTCAAACCAATGTCGCTGTCGTGCACTCGAAAATCTTCACGCCCAATCTTGATGCTAGGATACTCCGTCCACGGGGCGATCCCGGCCAAGGCGAAGGTCTGCTCCTCCTCGGTGAAAGGCTGAATCTGCAAAGTTCTTGGGCACCTTCTCCACGTGTCTGGTTGTAGAAACACCGGAACCACGTCATTCGTCATCGGCCTTCGACGACCCGCCCGTCGGTTGCGACGATTCCGTTGTCGAACGTTCCTGCATTCGCAAGTACACACGGGTGGACTCAATGTTCCGTACGTTGCCATACGGTGGCCGTACGCCGTCCGTACGCCGTCCACGTGGCGTTCGCACAATTTACAGACATGCACATAAGTTGGTACCTGTTGAATGAGTCGAGTGTGTCGTCAAACTTTTTGCACAGAGTGTCGTACTCGGGGAACTCGGTACGAAGGTAGACTTGAATATTTTCTCTGTCATCTGTTGCGATTGACGCCGCGCAAGTGAATTAGTTGTCTCATAAGAAGACTGAAGAGAAAAAAACGGACAATAGTGAAAACCCATCCGTACGTACGGACAGGTATTCCGCACATGTGGACGACGTCGTCCGCACGGTGGGCTCTTCGTCCACGCGCTTGGACAGGTGGTATTGACCAAACGGACAATAGTAAAGTACCGTCCGTGCGTATGGATCGCTGGCCACACGTGTGAACGACTTCGTGCACACGTACTTAAAAAGCATCCACACGCATGGAAAGACTAACATGCATGGCACACATGATACTTAGGGATGTGCTCACCAGCGGTTGGCCGCACAGTGCTTGATTTCGTTGTAAAGATGTTCTGCTTTGCAGGAAGTCGATACTGGGGAGCTCGACCACTTCGATGCATTCGCTTGATGCCAGCAACCATGGAAACCGTTCGCCGCAACTCCAGTCCTTTCATCATGCTGGCGACGGTTTGTGAGCGGGTCTTGATGGACAGCTTCAACAACCCGAAATAGTCTTCGAAGACATACATCCAGATTTCCCGTGCAGGGCCGTTGTCCTTCAGCTGGTCGACAATGTGCACGAGAAGATGCGACATAATCACCAACGCCTCAGGGGAGGTGTTCCGCTCCATCTCATCTCTCAACTGCATGACTCGGCTCTGCAGCTTGTTCATTTCCTGAAAGGCAAAATGAGAGGCAACCTTAATCTCGAACCGGGACATGCCAGGTGTGAATGGTGGAGGAACAACCGGATGGACAACGGCTTCATACGCCGTCCGTGCGGCGTCCGTACGGTGTCCGAGAACATCCACACGGAAGCACACGGGTTGATTAGGCTTAACGTACCTCTGGATGGATTGAGGGGGCAGTTAATTCTCGAACCACCACCGAAAATTCACCAACGAACCTCGCGTATTGTGGTCGGAGAACTTGCCCGTCAGCATTTTGCCAGGATGCAATAACGCCCAGTATCCCAGAAGTGAGGGATACCACCAGCTCCGCGGCCTTCATCTTCCGCACCTTTTCGGGTTCTTGTACTTTTCCTGCAGAAGTTTCTTAGCTAGAGGTCCCATATTTGTCGCGAGCTTCAGACCTCGTACCCACTTGATTGCACCGGTCTTTGCGATCGGTGACAGTCCCCACGGTGATGGTTTGTCTGCAAAGACTTTACATTATTAGGCATACAGTGGATGATCCATACGTCGTCCGTACGGTTACATGCGCCGTCCGTCCGGCGGCAACACGGTGTTCACCCGTATGGAACAGCAGAAACTCGCAAACGACCTACAAGCTTATTACCTGCCAGTCGCTTCGCAGCAGATCTTCGATCGTTTACATTTCTGGGTGGGGGTGCGATAACCCACGATCGATGGACCTTCATCTTCCGCGCATAGTTGCGTGTATTCGGTCCCCAACCATCACCAAAAATCACGCAGTGGACGCCGTGAATCAGGTTGTACAAGATGTGCATCAGGTCGAGAAGGTAGTCCCGTACAACGTCAAAATCAGGAATGATTGACATCGGGCATGGTTCCTTAACCCCGCTCTGCTCCATGAATTCCTCGACGATTTGTTTAGGCACTCGTCCCTCCCTGATCATCTTGGCGTGGAGCTGTTAGGTTTCACGGACTTCGCTGTTGGTGCGAAAAGGGATTGGTTCACCTGCTCAATGACGGCGAAAATCAACACGACACGCTTAGACGGTGAATCACGCGTACGGAACACATCGGACTCCAGGCGTCCACGCGTGCGGACGCCGGTATCCACAAGCCCGGACAGGGTGTTCTTTAACACATAATTTAAGCTAAGATCCACGAGCTGTCCGTGGGGTGTCCACGCGGTGGGCACACATACTCCGTACGTACGGCCGAAGAAGGAAAGGGGACAAGCGACGGGGTCATGCGTTTACCTGGTTGCAGTCCTTGGTGTAGTGAGGAATATATGATTTTCGTTAGACCAGTTGCAGATTTCTCGGTACCCCGGATCCAGCATTTCAGGCAAGCGTAGTACGAATTAGCTCCGAATCGTCTCGCCGCGTCGCTCAAGCCAATGTAATCTTCGAGCATTTTGTACAGCACGAGCTTGAACGTGAAAACCGTGTTGGTAGTCACATCGAACATGCGTACGCCGTTAGTCAGTCTGTTAACCTCCAAGGTGAACATGTCGTAGAACTTGCTGCTGACTTTCGGTTTTCCATCCCAGATTCCCCAAGTCATCACGTATTCTCGTTTGCAGCGAATTTCTCCCGGGAAGTTGGCAATCGTAAAACACAGCGGAGTCACCGTGCGAATGCCGTCGTTGAAGGATTGGACGCCATCTGCACACGCCATAATGGCAATGTTCCTCGGGTCTTTAAATATGTCCCACTTGTTGCGAACGAAGTTGAGAAATCCTGGCGAGTCTGCACGAGCATTGGGAAACGATACATAAGAATTCCTTACACTCACTGTCCACACGGGTGGATAACTACTTACACACGTACGGACAACGAATGAACGTATTGTCCATGCGGTGTTCACAGTCATGGACAGGTTTACACGAGCTCTGGGAAATGAGACCTAAGATTTCCGCAATTAAACTGTTCACATGGGTGGGTAACATTGTCCGTGCGTACGGACGGCGTACGTGCATACCATCCATATGGTGTTCACCTACATGGACGAGCTTGCACGAGCAGTGGGAAATACGACATACGAATTCCGCACTTGCTTTGTCCACACGGGCGGACGATGCCAATCGTACCTACGGACGACGTACTGCCCTTACGTCCATGCGGTGTACACAGTCATGGATTGAAATTTCGGAGTAAACTCACCGAGTATACCATGTATTTCCGCTCGGGGGTCTTTGTCCAACATGCCTTCTTTCCACCACGTACGCGCTAGCATGGCTAACTCCGGCGTCAGGAAGAATACGGTGAACAGCGGTTCGAGCGGCCACCATCGAAAAATACAGCGAGCTCGACCTGGAATGTATACCCCGTTCACCGTCTTTCCGTCCTCGTATCTCGGTTCCAGGCATTTCGGACACTTGTTGCAGTTGGCGTGCTCGTCCTGAAAGAATTCGGAGCACTCGGGGCAAACGTCCACTTCGTTGTATCCCTTGAACATCTCCTTCCACTTCTGCATCACTTGTGCATATGTAGATGGAACCTCTGCGATAAGAGTATGTGCACTATCGGCTACATTGTCGATGTAGTGAACACGCAGAATGTTCAGAATCGCATCGAAGTAGGCCTGCGAGCTGTTGTGGTGGTTGGGGGAGACGAGAAGATCCAACACGAAATTGTTCGCCACGACGTTAGCGGACGCTTGGACGTTTTCTACACTTTCCTGCTCACACACACACACACACACATCCTCAAAGAACACATGAATGTGATGAATGCTGAATTGCTGACTTAGCTGATAAGGAGGACCTACCTCTGCGCTTGGGTCCTCTTGAGGTCCCAAGAAGAGCCGATTGATTTTTTCGATCGTCGCATTTGCCGCCTCGTGGATGGCAACATCTTCTGGGAATTCCTCCTCATCACTGCGTTCTTGTGTCTCCTCCTCATCTTGTTGTCGCTCTGGTGACGGCGATCGATCACCATGAAGTCCATTGGCACGCACGTGCCGGAGAGTTTGCTTACTGGATAACCACCTTTCACCATTGCATTCAACGCAGGGACAAAATGGCATATTTGGTCGTCCGTGCGTCGTCCGTACGGTGTCCGTACGCCCGGCTTAGGTTTCCAGCGTATGGACAACGATGTTCATACGTTCCATGTCACATTTGCGCGCATGCACCAACACTTACGTCAAGGTTGTAAACTCGTCGTCCACAAGTTAGATTATGGATGGACGCTATGTGTTGTCCGTGTGGATGCCGCAAGCATTCTAGTCCATACGGTTCCATGAGATCGGTTGTCCACACGCGTGGAAACGTCAGGTAGCTGTCCATGTGGGTTTTGTACGAATTTCGTATGAAATGGCACATTTTTCGTACGTCTGCATGTCCCATGGACGGTATGTCCATGTGGTTGGAAATAACCACACATTTTGAGCAGTCCGCATGGATGGATAGCAAAAGCACACGGTGAATTACGTGTTTTCGTACGACTCTATAGTGTTTGTACGTTTTTTGTTGAATAAAACTGTCCACACGCGTGGAAACGTCAGTAGTTAGCAGTCCATACGCTGTCCATTCGAGTTAGCCTTGACTGTCCGTATGATTCATGTCCCATGGACGGTTTTTTTACACGCACGGACGCAAAAAAAAGCTGACCACACGGAAACTAAAAACATAAAAACCGTATGGACAACGTACGGACAGCACACTTTACCACACGTGTGGACATTTGGGTAGAAATACTTAGCGAAAAAATGGCAAAAAAACAAAACACCCCTAAAAAAGGTCGATGGAGGGCTAAAATCGGAGCGTGGGGACAAAAAAAAAAAACAAAGTGAGAGGGGGGTTAGGCGCCCTCTCGCTGCTTGCGATTTACCCCAGAACAGGCACTCAGTGGGATTGTTTCCCAGCGGACAGTGCAATCGACGGCCCAGATGAACCCCCCGTCTTAATCGGACGGTCTCCATGAGTTACAGAAACTGAAAATGGCATGGAGGCGTGGGTTGGCACCCACGACACCCCTTGTGCACTAGCGGCGCCTCTTATCGCTAGAACACAAGGGGTATCGTGGATGCCAATGCCTCCAAGGGGATTCGAACCCCTCACCCTCGCGAGAACGCGTTCGGCTTACCAACATTTGACCACTCGGCCATGCACCCACGATGATAAAAAACCGCCGCACGGCAAAAATTATATTCATAAAACCGCGTTTCCCTACAGAGAGGACTCTGATACCAATTTCAAAGAGAAAAAAGAAATTGAGACATGCATTTTCAAAAGATGCTGTCTCATGCACCAGCTCAACGGTCAAACGTCCATACGTTCATGCCCGTACTGTACGGATGAACGCCACGAAGTCAGCGCTGTCCACGCCCGTGAGTACCGTTTTCATCCCATCGCCGCCAAAACGCCCACAAACGCCCACAGTCCTCCAGCAAACGAACCTCCTCGCAAATTTTGTTTCGTAAGTTCCCAACATGGCCATACGAGTTCAGCCCAGTAGACAACGCGCACAGATCCCGAAATCACCACCCACCGCCCCCACTCCCTCGCCAAACCAGCGTCGCCAAACCAGCTTGGTGGAGGCGGCCGCGTCAAACACCACCATGCAGCAGATGTTTCAGCAGATGCAAAGCATGCAGCAGCAAATGCTGCTGTTTGCAGGGGCTGCCGGGGCAGGGGGTGCAGCGCAACCTGCAGAGGCTGCGCAGGCCGCAAATACAGCGCGGTTGGTGGTGGACCCGGGCGCCCAAGTCTTAAATGACATGAAGGAAGACGCCCGGGAGGTCATCGACGACTGGCAGGAAAAAGGCATGATACCCCCCGGGACGGTCGCCGTCATTGGGGCGGCCAAGCACACCAAAATCGCCAAGCATATCCAGTCCCGCCACCCGCAGGTGCCCTTGCGGATGGTGAAAACATACGTCACCAACCGGTTGAGTTATTTGAAAATAACTCGGAGGGGCCCGGTCGCTGGAAGTGGAAGGTCACCCAGGACTTCCCCGACGGTTTTCACATCCGGTACAAGGGTCCAGCGGCCGGGTACAAGGTATACGGGCACAGGGATGCGCCGGACCCGGAGGAGACAGAGGCGTGCCTGCAGGTGGCTCTGGCAATTGCTGCTGGCAAGCCACTCACTGAAGGGAAGCACTTTGAGATCTTCACAGCGCTTGGTGCCAAAGCCCCTGAAGCCCCTGAAAAGAAACCGGAAGTAAAGGTAACTTTTGTGCTCTTCCGCCTGTGAGCGCCGGTGTCCACACGTTGTGCAACGGTGTCCAAGCTCGTGGTTATGTGAACCTTTTTTCAACTTGTGCCGCTTGATTGTTTCCACCCTTATGAACCACGTACTTTGCACGTTGTCCACAGGGGTGTACGTTTTGGCCAGTGAGCGCCAGTTCTTCACTGTTTTTCTTATATGTTTCCACGCGTGTGTCGCCCGTACGAACGACTTAGTCCACACGTCGTCCGCACGGTGTCCAGGTGGAAGCGCCTCAACAGACGGTCCCCGAAGAGCCGGTCCCGCAGGCAGAGAAGCACTCCCCCAACCTCGGGGGCCCCTTGGCCGTAGGGGACCAGGTGGACGTCTTCGCCACCCCCCAGGCGGACGTGGGTCGTATCGGTACCGGTTACGACACCGGAAAGGCCACCAAATCCGGCCTCCCGAACCTTGTCATTGGTCGGGCTACCGTCGCCGCCATCGGGCCGGGAACTTCATTGAACGAGAAACCAATGATTTTGCCCAAAGATACCTACGAGCTGTACGTTGAATTCGTCGTTCACCTCCCAGATAAGGGGGAGGTTTACCCCGTGGAACGGATTCTTTCCCACCACATGTCGATGGTGGACGAGCTCGTGAGTGCCGAGCAACTCCGCACCGGGACGGCTAATAAAACGATGGAGATGCTGGAGCACAACCTCCAGTCAGTTATAGTAAGAAAAAATGTTATCTCGCAAGTCCTCCCTCCCTCCCTGCCTTCCCCTGCAACGTTCACATTTTTACCTTTTGCACTTACGCGAACGTCCATGTGTACATGTGTGCGTGGTGTTGTTTTGCTGTCCATACGCGTGGACACCATTTATTGTGCCGTCCATACGGGTGGAAGACGGTGTACATACGTAAGGACGCCGTCTAACAAGTGGTTTATGTACGCAGGATACACAAGGCCTACTTGAGGCACGCCAACACGGAGAAGCTGTATCCCGAGAGGCTGACAGCAAGAAAACTGGCCGGCCTGAAGTTGGAGCCTGCTGAGGTATCGGAACGGGACCGTGGATACCCCCCCGTCACGGTGTGTTTGCTTGTATTGTTCTAGTGGCATTTAGCTTGTCAATTGTTCTCGTTGCTCTTAATGCACTTACTTAGGTTGCATTCACTTGCAGTTCCATACGAGAGGAACGAGCCGTCACTGGTTCCAGGACGTGCGGGGGTGTCAGAAGCAAGATGCACAAGAATCGGAAGTTGAAGAGGAGAACGCGGCCGATGGTGCTGCTAATGATGCTGTTGTTGAGGCTGTCGAGGATCCCGCCGCTGCTAATGACGGAGAGACTGTGGAGGATGAGGAGAGGGGCGAGGGCGTCGACGAGAAGGACGAGAACGAGGAGCAAACCAACTCTGAGGAGGATGAGGAGGACAAGAAGGATGGGAAGAAGGATGAGAAGGTTAAGGGCGGTTCCGCTCCCAATTCCAAATTCCAAATTCCAAAGAGAAAAGTTGACAGAAAAAAGGAAGAAGGTGAAAAGCCAGCAAAGAAGCCGAGAAGCTAGGCTAGAAAACATTTTGTAAACATTTTGTAAATATCTTGTGTATCCCTGTACCTTGTAAATATTTTGTGTATCACAAGCTATCCACGCGCACGGACACCGATGTCCGTACGCGTGGACTGCATCGTCCATACGCATTGATATCTATAAACAAAAGCTATCCACACGTACGGACACCGATGTCCATGCGTGTGGACGATCTATTATTGACCGTCCTTATGGGTGTCCATATGCCGTCCGCACGCACGTTTACGATGTCCATATGGTAGTCCACACGGTGTCCGTACGTGTGATTATGATATACATGCGTCGTCCATACGTTGTCCATATGGGAGTACATATGCCATCCGCACGCACGTTTACGATGTCCATGCGTCGTCCATATGCTATCCTTACGGATTTACATACGGTGTCCGCACGTGCGATTATAATGTCCATGCGCTATCCATACGCTGTCCTTACGGTGGTCCATACGATGTCCGTACGTGCGATTATGATGTCCATGCGTCCTCCATACGTCGTCCATATGGGAGTCCATATACCGTCCGCACGCACGTTTACGATGTCCATGCGTCGTCCATATGCCGTCCTTACGGGATTACATACGGTGTCCGCACGTGCGATTATGAGGTCCATGCGCTATCCATACGTTGTCCTTACGGTGGTCCATACGTTGTCCGCACGTCCGGTTACGATGTCCATGCGACGTCCATACGTTGTCCTTATGGGAGTCCATATGCCGTCCGCACGCACGTTTACGACGTCCATGCGCCGTCCATATGCCGTCCTTGCGG
>LGRX02007250.1:0-31824 GCA_001247695.2 Cymbomonas tetramitiformis | reverse complement strand
TGACACCAAGTCAGGAAATACTGCGGGAGATCGCTGACGTGAAAGCAAAGCCGCAACTTGCTAAACTGAAGCGAGAGTTGGCAGAGCTAGAAACACAGCCTGAACCCGAACCACCTGTCGTCGCCCATGCGAAACCCGCCGAATCCGCGGCGACGATTGCTGCCGAATCCGCGCCGACGATTGCTGCCGAGACACCGCCGCCGATTGCTGCCGATACTGCGCCGCCGGTAGCGTCTGAGCCTCCCGTGGCTGGTATGGGCTTTGGCGTGGCTCCGATGCCGGTGGCGTGGTATCCGACTGGGAACCCCTTTCCTTCTCAGGGACCGGCTGGCAACAACCCTCTGGTTCAGCTTGCGCAGTTGCAAGGATTGGGGCTTGGACAGCAATATGCGAGCCCCTTTCTGGGGGGAAGCATGAACAGCCTGATGTTGCAGGCGCAACCGCACGGGGTGGAGCCAACCATGTCCGTCACCATGTCTGTGAACCAGGTGCAAATGTTGCGTGATGCTATGCTGGGCGGCAACCAAGGAGGTGGCCAGCCTAATCTAAGCCATGCGAGCCTGAATTTTGATGAGTTTTGCAATGTGCTGGGGCCACACTTTGGGCGGCGGTAGGTAGGACATAATGTGTTTGTTACGTATTGTTAATGTTATTTTAGAGTATTGCTAGTGTTGGTGTGCTTTCATGCTTGCAATATGCATGCACATGGTTGCATGCATGCATGGTGTGCTTTCATGCTTGCATTCATTCTTGCAATATATTGTGGCATGTTGATAACTTTCTACATGTTATAATTGCCGAACACCACGGTTCGAACGTGCACACACTTGATTCCGATGTTATTATGAATAATTCCCTCTAGCACCCGCGCACTGAAAATGGCCTGTCCAGGCCCCAGAAAGAGCCATTTTCGCCCCCGGCGAGCACCCAAATAAAATTTTCTCATTATTTCTTCGACAAAGTGTTTAGTGAGGGTCCCCAAAAGATCCCACGAACTTCAAACACGCGATCCCGATCTTATATCCAATTCCTCTAGCACCCGCGCACTGAAAATGGCCTGTCCAGGCCCCGGAAACAGCCATTTTCGCCCCCGGCGAGCACCCAAATAAAATTTTCTCATTATTTCTTCGACAAAGTGTTTAGTGAGGGTCCCCAAAAGATCCCACGAACTTCAAACACGCGATCCCGATCTTATATCCAATTCCTCTAGCACCCGCGCACTCAAAATGGCCTGTCCAGGCCCCAGAAACAGCCATTTTCGCCCCCGGCGAGCACCCAAATAAAATTTTCTCATTATTTCTTCGACAAAGTGTTTAGTGAGGGTCCCCAAAATATCCCACGAACTTCAAACACGCGATCCCGATCTTATATCCAATTCCTCTAGCACCAGCGCACTCAAAATGGCCTGTCCAGGCCCCAGAAACAGCCATTTTGGCCCCCGGCGAGCACCCAAATTAAAATTTCTCATCATTTCTTCCACTAAGTAGTTCGTGATGGTCCTTGAAAGGTCCCACGAACTTCAAACGCGTGATTTGGTCACCTAACTGAAATCCTCTAGCCCCCGCGCACGCAAAATGGTCCGCTCAGGCCCCAGAAACAGCCATTTTGGCCCCCGGCGAGCACCCAAAAAAAATATTCTCATCATTTCTTCCACTAAGTTGCCCGTGATGGTCCTTGAAAGGTCCCACGAACTTCAAACGCGCGATTTGGTCACCTAACTGAAATCCTCTAGCCCCCGCCCACTCAAAATGGCCCGAAAACAGCGTTTTTGCCCCCCGGCGAGCACCAAAAAAAAAAAAACCAAATTTTTTTCCTCACGGGGTCTTATTATTGCCCTAATAAGGCCTAGTAACTCTCCAAACATCATAAAACCTCCATTTAGATCGATTATGCATTTTCTTGCCGAACTTTTTGCGACGGCTCCTGGTTCCTGAGGCTCTGTCTCTGGATCTCTGTATCGACTCGTGTCTGGTTTCATTCTGCTGATGGCATCGAAGTACCCTATCTCATCATACCGGGTCTGAGTGTCGGCATAACCAGTTAACCATTTTGGAACTTTGAATCTGCTGAAGGAATCATAAGAACCCAGGATATCAAAGAATCAGTTGGATGGATCTGCAGGTATCTGTGGTATTTCTGCCATCTAAACAACACCACACCAACAAAACCTTCACAGTTGGATATGTGTGCGTGTGATATATATATATATATATATCTATATGTACATGTATTATGTTTGTATTTGTACATTGATATAATGAGGTGAAGTATATATATATATATATATGATTCCACCTTCTTCCCCCTTCAAGGAAGTGTGAAAACCATAGGCAGTTGTCAAGTGCCTAGTACCTCATTAAATAGCATGCAACCCTTATAGGAGGCAGCTGCACAGTTCTTGGGATGTAGCCCTACAGTTCTTGGGTTGTTGCCCGAAATATTAGTCATGCATGTGCTGATTTCAGCATGACCATTATGCCAAATATAGTGTGGTTCACTAGCATTTAGTGGCATTTCAGGGTGTTACGGGTTACATTGACCCTAATCACCTGCAGTGACGTTAGGGTGTTACATAGTATCAGTAACACATATTTATATCAAAATTAAGCAGTATGCATGTTTACTGGAAGGAAAGAAGCAAAACTGCATTTAGCATGTCACTGCTAATTATGTGACTCTTGAGGTGCTGTTACACCCCTAAGTTTTTACACATAATTTTTAGGATGTTACACGAGGTGTGAAGTGCTCAGGTATTTTCCCCATATACCTTAATAGGTGAAAAATTGGATCCGCGAAAAAAATTGGACTCAAATTTTCATTTTCAAATCTAACGTGTGAGATTTTTACCTATTATGTCACTTTTTGGCTTATCTATATATATGTAAGCCACAGTGTATACTATAGTGTACACATCTGTCACAACTCTGTAATATACCTCACTCGCACCCATGAAATGGAAATTGACAGTTTTTCATGGTGGTTTGTGAAAATATGTGTATGGCCATCATATGAGGTTTTACTGATTGAAACCCATGACAAACAGGCCAAACCCGAATACTTATATGTAGATTTATCAATAGTGACTTACAATCACTTAATGATGACTTGTCAGTTGATTTATTACTTACTTAGGGTTGTCAACTCCTTAGATAACCTGCGCTAATAGCTTCAGGCGAGATCACTCCTCGGTTCGGTCGCCTGTCCTTGGCTGTTGATCACGTTGCCTACCCACGAATGGGTCTGCTGGAGGTCTTCTTTATCTCTTCGGATCTATGACAATACTCTGGATGGTGGTGCCATCCAGATACTAAGTAACTTGAGCAAATGCTCATAGTAATCAGGTAATTATCATTTGCTTAGGCATATGGTGGTGCACTGGAAGAGTATCAAAATGATATCTTCAGTTTCTAAGCAAATCAGAACAGTGCTTGAACAATTAGAGCAATGTCTGTTTAAATACCTATGTCAACTACATCATTGTCAAGATGAGTTCTGATCTGTGTGATTACTGAAATATGCTTTGAAGTGATCAGGTATCTGGATCAACTGTCAGATGCATAGTACTCGATGGTGTTGCTCCAGCGATAGAGTGAAAGGGGCATGGGCAGTGTTCAACCGTTACCAGCTGTTTTGTGAACACTGTATATTGCCTTCGGGTCTGGAGATATTCTCCATCCAGCCCTTCAATATGTGGATTTATCCTGTCCCTTATCTATCGCCATCACTGACATCCAACACGCACATGTGTTTGTTGGATGGTATCTATGTATCATACATGTGGTGTTGATATATAGTATGAAGAGGTGCTAATTAGCCCCAATATCACCCGAGGGAGCGTCAGCGACCTCAGGTGATATTGGGGCTAATTAGCTCCTCTTCATGATATATTTGAGACACATCAGCCCGAGATTAATCGAAGGGATCATGTGAGAGCCACGTCATGAAATATGCTTTGCAACAATATTTCTCGGTAGGCTATTTAATTTAGAATATTTTTTCATAAGTTTAGAATACCCCATTTTATCGTTAATTTAGAATAAGTTTTCTTTATGTCATCCGGCTATGACCGGTGCATGCATCCATGACGTTGTACCTGTACCTGTTGAGCTATCCCCATGCCATGCGAAATATTACACTGAAGAGTTGTCTTGCCGTGATGTCCATATGTCCGAATGGAACCAAAAACCGTTCGATTAAAAACGAACGGTTTTTGGTTCCATTCCGAAAGATTCACGGCCGTGAATCTAAAAGTCACGGCCGTGAATAACAACTCTTTACGCATAATGACTTTTATTATTTGCCATCTTTGCCACAATAGACACTCACGGCGTGTTCTGCTTGAAAAAAAGTAAGTAACTTGAAGCCTTGAGCTTCAACTTACTGAAAGATATGTATCTTGGCAGTATGTGTGCCAAGTTTCGTGCTCTAGGACGCACGGGAAGCCCTCGGCTGTTTGGCATCTTTGGGTTTGGGTGTCACGTTCGAACCCAAACCCAAAACATCTGCCTTAGAAATAAATTGCGCGTTTCGCGCACAAGTAACTTGAAGCCTTGAGCTTCAAGTAACTCAAATATATGTATCTTGGCAGTATTCGTGCCAAGTTTCGTGCTCTAGGACGCACGGGAAGCCTCGGCTGTTTGGCATCTTTGGGTTTGGGTGTCACGTTCGAACCCAAACCCAAAACATCTGCCTTAGAAATAAATTGCGCGTTTCGCGCACAAGTAACTTGAAGCCTTGAGCTTCTGGTAACTTAAATATATGTACCATGGTAGTATTCGCGCCAAGTTTCGTGCTCTAGGACGCACGGGAAGCCCTCGGCTGTTTGGCATCTTTTGGTTTGGGTGTCACGTTCGAACCCAAACCCAAAGCATCTGCCTTAGAAATAGATTGCGCGTTTCGCGCACAAGTAACTTGAAGCCTTGAGCTTCTGGTAACTTAAATATATGTATCTTGGCAGTATTCGTGCCAAGTTTCGTGCTCTAGGACGCACGGGAAGCCCTCGGCTGTTTGGCATCTTTGGGTTTGGGTGTCACGTTCGAACCCAAACCCAAAACATCTGCCTTAGAAATAAATTGCGCGTTTCGCGCACAAGTAACTTGAAGCCTTGAGCTTCCGGTAACTTAAATATATGTATCTTGGCAGTATTCGTGCCAAGTTTCGTGCGTTAGGACGCACGGGAAGCCCTCGGCTGTTTGGCATCTTTGGGTTTGGGTGTCACGTTCGAACCCAAACCCAAAGCATCTGCCTTAGAAATAGATTGCGCGTTTCGCGCACAAGTAACTTGAAGCCTTGAGCTTCTGGTAACTTAAATATATGTATCTTGGCAGTATTCGTGCCAAGCTTCGTGCTCTAGGACGCACGGGAAGCCCTCGGCTGTTTGGCATCTTTGGGTTTGGGTGTCACGTTCGAACCCAAACCCAAAACATCTGCCTTAGAAATAGATTGCGCGTTTCGCGCACAAGTAACTTGAAGCCTTGAGCTTCTGGTAACTTAAATATATGTATCTTGGCAGTATTCGTGCCAAGTTTCGTGCGTTAGGACGCACGGGAAGCCCTCGGCTGTTTGGCATCTTTGGGTTTGGGTGTCACCTTCGAACCCAAACCCAAAGGCAAAGGTATAGGACAGTTTCGTAGATTCTGTCCCGATGCCTTTGCAACCTCGCTTGCTAACTCATATTACAATGAATATTCAACATTCAAGCGTTGGATACCCCACGCCAACGGGAAGCGCTCGGCTGATTTGTTATTTGGGTATGCGCACCCAAATGACAAAAAACGCATCTTTGAAACTCGTTAGTTTCAAAGATGCGTGGCCGATGCCTTCGTGCTTATGTGTGTTAATCCATATGATGAAATATTCCATGGAATAAATGTGAATATCCCGCACAAACGGGAAGCGCTCGGCCGTTTTGTAAAATTAGGGTGCACCCAAAATACAAAACGCATCTTTGAAACTCGGAAGTTTCAAAGATGCTTGCCGGTCGCGTGCAGCGGTAAAAGGCAAGTCAAAGGGTTTAGAATCTAGAAGAAGTACAGGGCCCTTTTTTTCAAGCAGGACACGCCGTGAGTGTCTATTACGACGGCGCCCACCACTATCACAAGCGAGACAAACCTTCTTAATGCTTTTTGGAGGCTTCCTCATGATGGCACCAGCGGGAACGAGAGCGTTTGACCTGTGTGCACATTATTTGAACACGAGTCGTGAAAAGGACCACCGGTCATAGCCGGATGACATCAAGAAAACTTATTCTAAATTAACGATGAAAACGGGTTATTCTAAGGTTAAGAAAACTTATTCTATATTAATCATTTTTCCATATTTCTCGACTCTGCCACGTCATCACAACTCGCGATATATTGCGGCTCAAATATTGCTTACAACGACATCGGTGTGTCATCGGTGTCGACTGTCGGGATGTCGTTGTCATGTCATGTCAATGTCATGTCATGTCATGTCATCACAGTCTATCCTACCTCAGGCTGTTTTGTAACCGGCGCGTCAGCGCACGGTGATTTGTACCGTCGCGTCGGCGAACGGCGAAGCGAACGGTGAAGATGTCTACGATGATCGTCTGTCATCAACGCAGTCGATCGTCTTTTCAATCACGAGTCACATTACAAAATACTAGCCAATCGGAAACTCAAAAAACAGATTTCCAAGATCGTTCGAGTTTTCAGTCGCCTGTCATAGTAAAAAAGATACTGCCAATCAATGCCTAGAAAGCCGGATTTCTAAGATCGATGCTTCGAACTTCGAAATTAACCCAAAGGGGAGTTCTGATGCAATTTCAAGCTCATTTCTTGTTTGCATCTTCCCGTGCACCTCCTGCTGTGACGCTGCTGCTGTGACCCTGCCTGCTATGAATATCTTTGTGCATAATGTTTCTGCGACTGGCGTTAAGTGTGTATGCATCGATATGTGTATGCATGACTAAATTTTGCTTACATGCAGGATCAGTGCTCGACCGCATGATGACCTTCGACTAGTCGACCCCTTTCCGCTTGTGTTCATCTTCGACCGACTCCACGCTCAACGCTCGCCTACGAGATCCTCGCTGCATCCTCGCATACCATTTTGGTTTCATATGCACTTTCGTGTGTGTGCCCCTCATGCCACTGTACGTTTTCAGATGACTTGCGTGTTTTCCCTAATTCCCCGATCCCCCCCGCCATATGCCCCATGTGCCATCCGCGTATGCCCCCTTGTGACACACGCGCCCAATGTGTTTGTTGCTCAACTGGTGTGCCGCATTTTTTATCGGCACTCGCTTACGTGTGTGTATCGCATTCGTTTGTTATCATCTTGTATGTTTTCGTCTCCGACGTCTTGTGTGGGATCCGGGGGCTTTGGGTTTTCCTCGCCCATCACCGGGCACCGCGGAGATCCCGGCCATGTTTTTGCCGTGTATGTTCTGTTTGCATAATGTATTTGTCCGACACGCATTAGAACATTTTTAGGCAGAGCACAGCACAGCATTTCGCAGGCGTTGTCGGCTTTGACCTAATTTCGGGTCAAAGTCGTCAATGCCACGTGTTTAGGGCTGGGTCGCAGGGCATTGGCATTTTCCCAAGTTCGGAAGATTCCATTTGAATATTGGGGCTGTATGGCCCCAATATTCTGAATATTGGTGCTGATCAGCACCAATATTCAATGGATTCTTCCGAACATTGGGAACCCGTCAATGCACTTGACCAATCCAGTTCTGAACACGTGGCCGCCTCACTTCCACATCAGCATTTCATCATTAATATAGCTCAGAATTGCTGCCTGCGTGGCACGTTTTCATTGGTCCAAACCAGATGTGTCATAAATATAATACTTGATCATTTACACTTAGTGAATAAGTGTAATGTCAGCATACATAGTAATGTCAGTGACTTATGTATTGCGCAGGTACTTACCGATTCAGTACACTTAAGCAAATTGATAGTGATTAATCATACAAGTTAATCTGTATACCAATGGACAACATGTAGCAAGTATGATGCATATCAATATACTTAATATACTGTTGTAATCCCGCACTTCTCATCATGATGGATGATGAGTTGAATGTTATATTTTCGCAAGTGGCTCCGGTGTGCATTCCATCTTGATCAACAGGAGAACAGTTATCCCATCCCAAATCCTCCGTCAGGGATAACTGAGCTAATTCCTGTCTTCATGACCAAGACTGGCACCTTATACCATTTGGATTTCAATATAGCCTATACTTGCAAGTTCTAGCATGTATGTGTGATATGCATGTCGCAGTGTGATATAGGTGTATCGCTGTATAAACCCCCGGTTCCATGGGGTACAAGCCCATGGTCGGTTAGGCGCGGATAGATCGCCATCAAATCGATCAACATACCTACATGATGGTTTACAGATAAGCCCTTACTTTTTAATCCTCTGCAAATACATCTATGTTACACTGATGGTATATGCATATGTATGCCAACCGTTATCGTGATCAGGCTGGTATGCATATGTGCATGTATGCTAGATTTATATGATCAGATTAATTATTATCACAGTGTAATTGAGTGAACAAGTTACAGTATATGTAGCAAGTTGCAGTGTGTGATAATGAGTTGCAGTATGTGATAGTGATAAGTGAGATAATGACAAAAGTTATCACACTATCAATCACAGCATGTCGTTATAATGATGACAACATGGTATATACTTATGTCCAGCATGTGTGTGTGATGATGATGGTATTGCACACAATATTTTTGCAGCATGTATGTATTGTTAATCATGCAGCATCATGCGTCCCTTTGCACAACATCATGCGTCCCTGCGCAGCATCATGCGTCCACTGCGCAGCATCATGCGTCCACTGCGCAGCATCATGCGTCCACTCCACAGCATCATGCGTGCACTGCATCAGCATCATGCGTCCACTGCGCAGCATCATGCGTCCACATGCGGAGTATTGTATGTCCATCTGCGAAGTATTGTATGAACATCGAAATTGCACAATATGACTGCGCGTGATAAACATGTATGTCGCGCTGCATACTGATGCACCACAAATCGATGCGTCCCCTGCACAAGCTAAAATTATCACACGTGTGCGTCGCACAGAACGAGCTAAAATCATCGCACGTGTATGTCGCACTGAACGATTAGTGCAGAACATTTGCGAACATCGTTGTCGCTCATTTTTGTCGCACAATATGAATGCGTATGTCGCTGTCGCCGGTATTTGTCGCGTAGTATGATTGCGAATGCGCTGATAACGAAATTGTGCGTCCCTGTCGTACTTGATACGAATCATATGTGCCGACGATCATTTTTCGTTCGCGCGCTTGATTCTCGCATACCGTACCAAACCTGCGATATTTGACAGCATGTATGTACGATTCATTCGCTCGTGCGCACACCTTGTCGTAATTTATTCACTGACGATATGCGGTAGCTGCGAATTTGATCGCGTTGTTGAAATAATTTCACACTCCGCCGTTCGCTGACGATATTGCGGCGAATGCTGTCGTATGCATGACGATATTCGGAATATGTGTATGTGCGAGCTCTGTCGCTCCGTATACAAAATCTATATACGAAATATATCAAGTTTGTCTGCTGCACACACTTGTGTTCTCGTCCTTCGCCTGCACGAAGAGATACCAATCTCAGGGTCCTTTACGGACGATATGAGACGCGGCTGCTATTGAGCAGTAGCAAGCACGCGCAAGTATTTGGTGGGGTATGAGTGTAGCAGTTCTGTGACCAGAAGTGCTTACTTGAGCCCAATGCTCCTCATATTACCTCAATGCCCTCACGCGTCATACGCGTTACCACCATCGGGTTGTGAACCCGAGGGCATTGGGTGAACTACCCGCATCGGCTGGTCGATATAGCCATTGATGCTCGCATGCCGCTGTTCATTTCATGCTTGAAGCGAAGACGCGTCTTCTCAGAACACTTCGGTTCTTCAAGACTTGTCTTGCTTCGCCATCCGCTCGATGCCACGATACCTGGCCTCTCGATGACAGGTGTCACTCACCTTAAGTGGATGACAAACATTATGACTGTACATGTCATAATCGACCGTACTGACAATACTCGACGACTGTATGTCATTATGACATATGACATGACATGACATGACATGTATGGCAGGTATGACCGGTATGACATGTATGACACATATGTCATCGGTCATATCCCTGGCATACGTTCTGCATAATGTATTTGTCTGACACGCATTAGAACATTTTTAGGCATCAACACAACATTTCGAATATTGGTGATCAACACCAATATTCAATGGAACCTTCCGAACATTGGGAACACGTCAATGCACTGTGACCAATCCAGTTCTGAACACGTGTGCGAGGAAGACAGATCCGCTGTCCGGCTAAGCTCGCTGAGCATCAAACTGATAATCCCATAAACAGTGTCTGGCCGAGGCTTTATGCTCTCGGAAACCCAGACCTATGTTCGGATAAACGTGACCTCCCCCGACGTAATTTACGCGTAAACACGTGTTTCCAAGGTTTTGAGATTTACGCGTAATGCGTAATGCATTATGTAGAAATAGCATTACCGTACAACCGGGACATAATCGTACAACAAACCCTATGATATCGACATTTCTTATTACTTATCTACGGTAGTTATGTGCCGTAACTTACACACAAGACACAACTTAGGCCCCCTACGTGCCTCGACACAGAACATACGGAAGCACACAAGTTCTCGAGTGCGAAACACCGAAAAGACAAGTCAGGTGGAGTGGTGGACAGCAACTACTAGCCAATACAGTCAAGTTGATTCATACGCTAGTGCATTGCAATACTATATTCAATTCTGCGGAATTACGAATATGCTATCTACAACCATCTGCAAAATTATTTACATGTAATGACAAAGAAGAGTTGTGGCACTCTGGTGCATACACCTAAAGTGCATGATAGTAAGCTTACGTTTGTAGCAGTGTGCATTGATGCAGTCAACCTAACGGAAGTAACGGACGAGTAACGGAAGTGCCGAACAAGTGAAATGAACAGGTGCATGAATCGCGCGCCTAGAGGCTACAAACACACGAAAGGGCACCACCTTTCAGGCACCACACGCCTAGCATATTGCTCTTGAATCCTAGCACTACGTTGGGTCCCACGTACCACCCTTGCAGTGTGGTTTGTGGTACACGTAAAATCGTGCCAAAATCAAGATTCGCGTAATTTACGCGTAAACACGTGTTTCCGACGTGTTGAGATTTACGCGTAACGCGTTTATCCGAACATAGACCCAGACAGTAAAGCAAGACTGTACTACTGTACTGTACTACTGTACAGTACAGTGCTAGGACGTCACGGACACGATACGGAAGCAGGGTCAGGCTAGGGGCTAGTCAGAGCCCATAATAACTAAGCCTAAACCCGAAGTCCAGCACACCACCCGTGGGTGTGACTGCCTAGCAAAGCAGGTACAGGACAATACAGCCACGAGATAACAAACAAACACCTAACATTCACTTCGGTGGAAACCGATCACTTCTAGCTGGGTGCCGGGGTCTTGACCCGGTCATCCCACTACTGGGCTAAAGCTAATCAAGCTGCCAGGACAATCGAAGCAAACTCAGCCACTTTGAGGCTGGTCAGCATGGCTGAGTTCAGCGGTCGGGATGTAAGCACAGTTGAATCCCGAAGTGAATTGTAAGCTGTCTGTTTCAAATTGAGCACCACCAGACCCAAGTGGGTAAGGCGGATCGACAGCAGAAAGTAAAGCAACCGAAGAACTGAAACAAGTAGAATCCCACGGCGGTTCGAGCATTGAAGAGGAACACGGAAGAACCCCATCATCCGGCGGCCAATCACGGATGCCTGCAACACCAAGTGGTGGAGCTGAAGCAAAGAGATCTCCAGTAGACCGACGGGCGGTGGCTCCGGGCTCAACCAGGCCCCTGTCACCACCGCCCACGGCAACCAAAGATGCCGTAGCGCTAGTCAGCAGAGAACAACAAAGCACGGAAGCCACCAACGCACACCGGAGAAAGCTCGGCGGAGTCCGGGGACGGTACATCGGAGCCAGACTGCCACCGGCCGCTGGCGATGCCCCCCCGTCAGAGTCATGCTCAAGAGTGCCGAAGGAGCCAAAAGCCACTCGCTGCCCGCCGTCAGAGTCATTGTCAGAGCCGTGGTCATTGTCAGAGCCTTCAGAGCCAATGTCAGAAGTCTCAATCCTCATGCCCGCAAACAGCGGAGCCGGTGCAGAGTCGCCGAGCTGGAGTGATGGGACGGACAGAGCCAGGCAAGCCGAGAGAGCCAGGGACAACCACTGGCGGGTCATGAGCCGCAGGCACACCACCAGCCACGAGTGCAGAGGGATGCCGAACCGCAGGCGGTGGCGGAATCGAGCCCCGTGCATCCGAGTGGAATGTGGCCAGACCAAACTGAGCCATGCCGTCATCGTCAGCCGCCGCATCCTGAGCGGAAGCCGCCGCATCCTGAAAGTGCCGCAGAGACGTGGGCTCAGCCGTCACAAAAGAATGCGCCGACAGCTCGACCACCTCTGGGCGACCTTCCATCGTGCAGAGCGACTCGAAGGCATGTTCATCCCCAGCGTCATAGAAACGCTGGAAACGAACAGCCAGGCAGTCAGTCTCATAGTCCTCAACTGCACCACAGTAGTGGGCAGACTGAGGACCGCCGTTGGGGCATTCAGCATGCCAGTGTTTCAAACCACTTTGTGCACACTCCGCATTTCTGCAGTGAGGCACGAAGGCACCGCTCTTCTTGTCAAACGAGACAGGAGGAGCGGTGCCAAGCGGCTTAACACCAGCACGATGATGCTTAGCAGCAGAGCGGGTAAGGTGCTTGCCCGCAGGCGGTGCCCCTTCCCGCTTCTGCCGCTTTAGGTCACGAATGTCCTGCTGCATGCGCTCCAGCTGCTTCTGCAGACTGGACAACGCCGCAGCCAGGTCAGACGCGCCATCGCCGAATGACAGAGCAGAAACAGGGCAAGGAGTGGTATCGATATTCAATATTTTCGATAGTATCGATTAATCGAAATATTGTTATTGATTGATAGCAAATTTGTACATATCGAAATATTGAATATTGATCGATAACCCCCCGGACCTATCGATATTGATCGATACATATTTACACCTATTGTTATTGATCGATGAATTCAAAATTGAACGACACGATTGGTCAAAATCGATTAATCGATTAATCGATTCCACATTGGGCCTTTGCAATATTCGATCAGATTTCCACATAGAGTATCAGATTTCCAAGGTTAGTAGCATGCCTTAGGGGGAAATTAACTGAGGGCACGATTGAGCACTCTTTGATGGCTGCTATGAATACGGTAGAGTTCTAGATCTGTAGTTTGCTTTCATGTGTTATTAGAGAAGTAGTGGTATATCGATATATCGATATATCGATATATCGAATTTGGTACTTATTTATTGATACGTTTTCATAACTATTGTTATCGATCGATACCCAAACTTACCTATCGATATTGATCGATACCTATTTACACCTATTGTTATCGATTGATATAAACTTCTGCCTATCGAAAAACTATCGATGAGGCCTAAAACTTTCGATACCACTCCTTGAAACAGGGGTGACAGAGACTTTCAGGCCGTGGCGGAACTGCTCCCGCACACGAGCCTGAATAGTCAAGAGAGACACGCCCTGCCGCTGGTCAGCCCGAGCCAAGGAATTAGCCAAGTCGCGATACAACGCCGAATTGCCGAGAGCCTTTAGAAACTGCCGCTTCACCGCGTCCTCTGGCAAGTTGTGGGAACGCTGAACGTCCCGCAACAGGCCATTGAACTCACGGATGCCACGGTCAGGTTCTTCGCTGCTGGGGATGCGAACCGCCAGCAGCGACTCAAAAGAGTTAAAGGGCTCTGAGCGTTCCTGGAGCATGCGTACCACCTCAAGGGCAGCACGCTTGCCATCTCCAGGAACGTCAGACCCAGAGGCCTCAAGCCAGTCACGAGCAGGCGAGCCAGGGCGAGCCAGCAACGTCAGAGCCGAGAGTAGCAACTCGTTGCCCTCATGCCTAGCCGCAACAGTTGTTAGGGATCGCGAGCAGTCATCAGATGTTGGTGCGTCATCGAAGCTGCCGAATCGCGATCCGTAATTATATCAGAAACTGAATGAGTACCACTGAATGCGGGTCGATGTCATCATCAACCCGCGTAGCTCAGTTGGTAGAGCGACTGTGATTCAATCAGGAGGTCATGGGTTCGAGTCCCGTCGCGGATACCATTTTCGCCGCGATGGATTACGCTCGACCCATCTCAAACAGTGAAAAATCCCATCACTATTTATAGAGCCCTAAGATTGGTATTCTCGTAAACGGCTCGCAGATTCGGTGTCAGATGTAACAGCATAAGGCACATGATGTGACCTACGCTAAGATCGCGTATGCTCGGGCACGGTGATGTGACCTGCGCTACGATCGCGTATGCATGGGCACGATGTGACCCGCGCTGATGACGTGGATTCGGGCTGCATCCCAAGAACTGCGATGCACCTTCGGTGCGATGGGCTGCATCCCAAGAACTGCAATTCGGCTCATAGTAAGCTGCCACGTCATCACATCGACCGAACTGTGATACGAACTGGAACACGAATCGTCAGGTGACGATCTGATTTCAAGTGGGGAGATATGTTAGGGATCGCGAGCAGTCATCAGATGTTGGTGCGTCATCGAAGCTGCCGAATCGCGATCCGTAATTATATCAGAAACTGAATGAGTACCACTGAATGCGGGTCGATGTCATCATCAACCCGCGTAGCTCAGTTGGTAGAGCGACTGTGATTCAATCAGGAGGTCATGGGTTCGAGTCCCGTCGCGGATACCATTTTCGCCGCGATGGATTACGCTCGACCCATCTCAAACAGTGAAAAATCCCATCACTATTTATAGAGCCCTAAGAACAGTCATGTCAGTCAGGTCAAAGAGGGGAGCAAATGCTTGTGACTGGAGCAGGAATTGCGTGCGCAACTCATGCATGAGCTGCGAAAAAATGTCGACTGCGTCGGTCTCCGTTCCAGCGAAGCGTCCTGATTTGTCCCCAAGTATTTTCGTGGCAACGATCTTGGCAACCCTCCTGTCAAAATTTTCGCGAGCAAGCTGCTGACATTTGTCAAGAACCTCTCTCGCAGCTGCGGTGGTCGGAGCTGGCAGCTGCGGTGTGTGCGGTGTAGCAGCGTGCTGCGCACCTAGGTTGGCCAAAACGTGGGCGAAGTTTTATCGTGCTCCCCCCCAAATCCGTTTAAACGGACGTTTAATCGTGGGGGGTCTGACGTTACATACTTAAGGCGACGTTACATACTTAAGGCGACGTTACATACTTAACCTCTTAGCCGGTAGCCGTTACGATATCGTAACAAACCACCCGCGGTCCTTTTGGTTTCGCATGCACGTGTGCTCACCAATACGGGTTAGACGAACTCTAGACATGATACAACCTAGGGCATGTGTGCATAGTGAGCATGCATGCATCACTCCATGGCAGATTTGTATGGGATACACATACACTCTTATCATATTCATAACAATTTGAACCGACAATAATGCTTTTTATAGCCAATTTTGAAACGGAAATCGGCTCAAATCTGCATGATTTAGACAACTTTGACATTGATATGAATGTGCATGACCATATGTGTTCAGGGTATGCCACATTCAACCATCACATATCGATATATGGGTGCTAAGGGCTATACATCCTCGCTTATATGTGAAATACACGCAGACTGATCGCTTAAGTATGGAAAATATTGCTTAAGTATGAAAAACATTGAAGAATCGCATGTTTTTTTCATGTTTTTTTCGTAAAAAGGCCACGTATATCGAGATGTAGGCACATTTAACTCAACATATGACTGACAAAAGTTTAAACATGGCCAAGGCCGATAGCATCGTACTAACGGCAACCGCTTAAGAGACCTTAGGCGACCAAGAATCGCTTTTGCGTAAAATCGATTGCTAAAATTTGGAGAAGTTTTGCTTGTATAATCGGTATATCTCACGATATATATGCCATAGATGTTCATACAATAGCTCAATTTGTAGTTGCGATAGGTGTCGAAAACATATATAATCACCGTGGCATGCTTATGTATGTGAGCACCACACCCGCTTCCCACACAAAACATGCATTTTTGGCCGGAAATAGCGTTACCGGCTAAGAGGTTAAGGATGTCATGTCACCGGATCGATAATCAATATGACATAATTGAGGTCCTCCGATTGTTCAAATATGGAATTCTTGCCTTTGATCGGCATTCCGCGACATGGCGGGCAACGCGCAAGCCGCAGACTCCTCGACTCTGTAAATGTTTGCACTGCAATAGGGTCATCGTTGCTCACACACAAAGAATTCGTTGTCATATTACTGCCCAGCGCAACGGGGGAATCGACATATGTCTTGGCCTTATCTCGTCTCCATCGTATGCCGAGGCTAACTCCGAGGAGAAGGCAGAACGGGTGACACGGTTGCGTGAAGCCAGGAAGCGTTGCCAAGTGTTGTGTGCACTCTGTACAATTATCTAGCGCACGCTCCTAGACTCCCGCTACACTTCAAATACATACCGTAACAAAGTGTGTCTTCTGTCTTGACATGATGTTGTGTTGATGTCTAGGTACTAGGTTCTTTACTCGTTAGCAATGTGCATCAACGGGGAGAGGCACCTGGATACCTTGTAATGCTTATAAAATGCTATAATAAAAGTCAAACAAATGACCATATATAAGGGTTCTATCGCCTGTCCAGTTCCCACCACTATGAATATGCAATAATCGGCAAAGTTTAATCGTGACCCCCCCCCAATACGTTTAAACGTAAGTTTAATCGTGGGGGGGGGTGACGTTTTGGCCAACCTAGCTGCGCACCCACGTCATCAAAAATCGTCTCTAATCTACGGACGCGAGACCGCGTCACTCTATTTGCTGTAGCAACCATGATGGAGAGACAGTGGAGAGAGTTGAGCTAATCAAGGGTGGTGGTATAAAATTGTCACGGCGGCCAGATAATCCGTAGAAGCCTCAGCGCAATAGATCGAAACCCACAGGTCGTGAGCGGAAAAATGAGAGCGGCCAAAATGCACAACGTGTGGAGCGACCTCGCCAGGGCCAGTGGCGCACGATGCAAATAAACCCTCGCTGCGACGATACTGCCGTAAAAAAAACAATCCGTCAACTGCCGATCTCCTGCGCAGCGAAGGCGAGCACAACGTGTGCCGCCATCACTGCCATGCTAAAAGGCCACACCGCGAGAACGATACACCACCGCCCAAGTGGGCGCTCAACCCCTCCTACGTCCTACTTAGCCGAACATGGCAACAGCAAGGCGCTGTGCCATCATCAGAATCACCGGAAAGCCGGTGCGGGCCATAACCTGCGAGGAAGACAGATCCGCTGTCCGGCTAAGCTCGCTGAGCATCAAACTGATAATAGAGAGGTTCCGCAAAGTGGACAGAGAGTTAAGCGCGGAGAGTTAAGGGCATATCGTGTCATAGATTCCGTCGAACGCGATGGTCATGCGTCATAACTCGTTCATACTTCTTAACTCTTAACTCTCCGCGATTTCTTAACTCTCTGTCCCCACTGTTAAGCTTCTCTTAACTCTCCGCCCGATGAACGACGAAGAGCTAAGGTAGACGTCCTAATCGGAAACTGGCTGGATGTAATCGATCTGGAATATTCTAGAATTCCGTTTGATCCTGCGTTCCCGCGTGGCCGACGAACTGTTTCTCCAGAAAACAAGGAAGCGTCAATTAAAAATTGACGTTAAGTGTGATTCTATGGTTTGGCGCTGGCGTCACGTCACGTCACGGTGCGTCGTTTTGAGTGAAGATGGCATGGGACCTGTGGTAAATTCCATATTTAAGTACATTCGAAAACTGTACAAAACGACAGATTTTGTACAAAGCGACGGAACAATTTCCGTGAGGTAACAGTTTTCTCAATTTTTTTGAATTTTTACAGCGCTAACCATAGAATCACCCTCAACGAGCACCGAAATCGAGAATCACAAATTCGTCGTTCGTCGTTTGTCGTTTGTCGTTCATCGTTCATGACTGCGGAAGCGATTTTGCCAAATCGTGAAACGAGCAGAGAGTTAAGCGCGGAGAGCTACGCGCGATGACTGTCATCATCGATAACTCTCCGCGCTTAACTCTCCACAGCCTTGCGGAACCTCTCTAATCCCATAAACAGTGTCTGGCCGAGGCTTTATGCTCTCGGAAACCCAGACAGTAATGAGAAGTTCATGGTTTAGTGGCTACTTTGAAACCGTGGTATCGCGAAACCATGGTTTACAAATCGTGGTTTCGCGAAACCACGCTTTTCGCGATATTTCCCCGAATATTCCGCCTGGTGGCGCCTGGGTGGCGGGGGATATGCTGATCGCGTGTCACGTTCCCCCAAACCATGGTTTCGCGAAACTACGGTTTGAAAAGCGTGGTTTCGCGAAACCACGCTTTGGAAACTGTGGTTTCGGGATACCACGGTTTGGAAACTGTGGTTTCGCGATACCATGCCATCACGATGTCAGCAAATGTCGAATTGATATCTGAATTCGACATTCGGTCATCAGATTTCAGATTTCAGATTTCGTTCATCAGCTCGGGGCGTTCGAGTCGATCTTCAGATTTCCTAAATTCGATTTTCACATTATGCATCTGGATGACGATGGCTGACGTTCCCCCAAACCGTGGTCTCGCGAAACCACGGTTCAGAATTGTCTTACGTGATGGGACACGTCGGCAGACAGGCTGTCGCGGACGTGTACACAATATTCCTTTCCAAAACCATGGTTTTGGAGAAAACCATGAAAACCGAAACTGTGGTTTCGCGAAACTACTTATTGGGTACACGATCAAAAAAATGCACAGAAGCGTGGGATCGAACGATCTGCCCATCGTGTCCGTGAACGCAGTGATGACAGTCGGACCAAAACCATGGTTTTCAAAGTAGCCACTAAACCATGAACTTCTCATAAAGCAAGACTGTACTACTGTACTGTACTACTGTACAGTACAGTGCTAGGACGTCACGGACACGATACGGAAGCAGGGTCAGGCTAGGGGCTAGTCAGAGCCCGTAATAACTAAGCCTAAACCCGAAGTCCAGCAACGTGGCTGCCTCACTTCCACATCAACATTTCACCTCAAATATAGCTCAGAATTGCTGCCTGCGTGGCACGTTTTCATTGGTCCAAACCAGATGTGTCATAAATATAAGCGTCGACGATATTATTAATTATATAAGCGATGTGTCGCTTATGACGCTTATATCCCGTCAGGGCGTCATCGTCATCCTCGTCTCATATAAAAGTGCTACCGCCTAAATCCCCAAAGTCGAAATAACTGTCCACCCCTGGCCAACATGTGACAGGTGCATTCATCATTATCAAGATAACCACAGTAGGACTCGAACCTACAATCTCCGGTTCCGTAGACCGGCGCCTTATCCGTTGGGCCATGCAGTCAATCGGATGTTCACATGCAAGAAAGAAATACACTATAAACAAAATGTCAGAGTAAGTGGTAACTGGTAGAGCTCTAACTGCATATAAAACTCTCTACAGTACCTCGTACTCTCAATCAACTTTGTGACACTCGACTGTACAGTAGAAGTTTGCACAAGAAGGTGGGTTACCCCTTATTACATACTGTACTGTGTCACCGCACCGTCGCGTGTCACCCGAATGTGTCACGCGACGGTAGCGGTAGTAGATCAAGATGTTTCTGTGAATCAAACTTTCGTATGAGAGCAACTCGCTGTTGAGCTGTGAAACCTCGGTCGTGTGTTTCACACTGTACGGATAAACACACTGCGAAGTTTTTTTTCTTTTTGTGCTGATGGTTTGCTGTAGTGTTTCCCTGTATTTTTTTAATCAAGTTTTCACATATGTACTTTGACTCGGCGATCGAAGCAGCCCCTGTCCGAGATTGTATGTATCTGTATCATTTGTACTCTAGAACTCTACGCCATAGACTATAACGAGATGCACGTCTATGTGTATAGTTGCGTATAGTTGGATACGGAGCATACAAATAACTTAGTGTACTCATTTGTTGTTTTGTGGTCGACTTTTGCAGATTAACACGGTGAAAACAAAGTCCAAACGTGGACGAGATAGAGCGCAAGATACAGCGATACAGTTTCCGAACGACAGTTTCTTTGTTTTACGACAGGGCATATTTCGTTTACAGTGCGGGGTTTGCAGCGAGTGAGCGAGGCCAAATGAACGCACAGAAGATGCCAGTGGTTCGACCAAAGGTCAAGTTGGACTTCTTCTTCGACTGCCTAAGCCCATTTTCGAATATGGCGCATGCAGTCCTTGCACGGTACTGCGGTCCTGATGGACCCTGGCGTGACATAGTTGATCTGGAGCTTCGGCCATGTCTTCTCGCCGGATTGATATCCCAGACTGGGAACTTGCCCCCTATGGCTCGCCCCTGGTCCGCCTCGATGGCAAAAATTCACAGGCAGGATTTCGAAAGAAACAAAAAAAGTATTCAATATCGAAAGCTTTCGATGCCAATGCAACACGGCAACGTTCTTCTGACAGCTGAAGTCTTGCGCGACTTTTGCGAGCAGTCTGGAATGTCGCGAGAAATATCTATGGCGTACGTAGAGGGTATCAACTCCTCTCCTGTGAAATCGATGCTCTCGAGTTCGGGCGGAGAGGCAGTAGATAGAGGGGCTTTCGGTGCACCAACTATTTTTTGCAGTACCGATATCGACGAAGAGGAAGCATTTTTTTCGGTAGCGAACGCTTCGAGCAGCTCAGTTGTACTTACAGCCTTCCATGGTATGGTCCAGACCCTCACCGAACTACCTTTCGATTAAAATTCAACCCAATAAAACTTCATGTGAGTATCGGGCGCAGCTTTGTGACGGTAATAAATTTGAAGAGCAGCGCATCCTCGCTTGTGCAATACCAACTCAAACTGTTACAAACATATTGGCAATGCCTGAGAATGTAATGATAGATATAGCAGTGCTAGTATATAATAGACACGACCCCACTATTGTTGGGTATGACAGAGTTACACCCTGGTTCGTGGACGTTTTATTTTATACATCATAATATTCACCGGTGTTTGTATCCGTTTGACTGCATGGCCCAACGGATAAGGCGCCGGTCTACGGAACCGGAGATTGTAGGTTCGAGTCCTACTGTGGTTATTGATAATGATGGTTAGGAACACTTAGGAACACTTTTGGTTACGCTACCTTAGCACTCAACCTGACACGAACAATTTTTTCCGTGCCTGGATAGATCTGCTCTGTTTTGCTTATTGAAACGTGCTTGCATGGCTCTGCAGGATTGACTGCTGTGGAAGAAATATGATGATATATGTTGACATGGTAAGCAAACGTGTCTCAACCCCCTTTCCCCCTCAAACTGGTTGGCAGCTTTGAACTCCGAGCAACTCCAGAGAGGGCACAGCCGGAGGAACTGTGCTTTGCGAGGAAGGCATATGGCCGACTTTCGTTCGAGTTAACTTGGCATATTGGGATATCTAAATGGATGAGGACTTTCCGATAAATTGAAGGAAATTTGCTCGTGTACTTCTGGTACATTATGGAAGTGTGTCCACCCATGGTGACCTTGATTGCTGCGTAATCTTTGAAGTGGACGCACATTCGCGAGCATACTTTTGTGTTCTCTTGTATATTTTTACCCTGCTGGGCCTGCGGCTGAAAGACTTCCACACCCGCATCAGGCTGTTACCTATTTGCACTCATCCTTAGTGTGTGTGTGTGTGACATAACCATGGACCAACAGGTCCCATCCATCGACTGGGAGCCACTGGGGGGCATGCCAGCAAGGTCCGCTTACTCCGTAACCCAGAGACCAACAGTTGTTTGGCGACGATCGGTCACATCGTATCATCTTTCCATGCTGCTTTGCATTTGGGTTGGGAATATGTATGCGTTTGTGGTATCTTGTCACGGCCCCGCCCTGCTCTTGATTTGCTTTTCACATCCACTGGGATGATGGTGGGCTGGCTTTTGTTGGCCGATCTCATGCCGTTCGTTCAGTGTATGCTTATCCTCCTGTGTGTGTATGCTTATCCTTGCGACTCCTTTGGCACCCCGTAGCCACAGGAGACTGCACTATGTACCCACGCCGGGGATCAAAGGATTCAGCACACACTTCGGGACACTCATCCGGATTCTCCGGAGCTCACTAGTGAAGAATGGGACCCCCTAAGCCTCGCTGAGCCACCCGAGCCCCTCTGCATCTGCACCGCCAGCGCACTGCCGCCTTGTGCCTGAAGCCGGTTCATCCCTGCCCCCCGAGCTGCGCGAGCCATATCTCCACCACCAAGCCCACGCGCAAGACCACCCCTCTGCTCCCTGAGCCTCACTGGGCCACCTGAGCCCCTCTGCGGCTGTCCTGCCGGCGCACTGCTGCTGTGTCTCTGGAGCCGGCTCACCTCCGCCAATCGAGCCACCCCTCCACCACCAAGCCCACACCCCACATCACCCCGTTGCCCCCTGCAGCCTGGTCTCAAGAGAGCTTGCCCACCCACGCCACGGCCAGAATGCTCAAGCGCTGTCCCAAGGGGCTGAGAATGATAAACTGGGTTGCCCTCATCCAAACTTGCGCATCCGCCACCGACTTGCGCCTGTAGCCCTCTACCCCCAGCACCAACTCCCCGTGGCTGGAACCCTTGCGCTGATTGCCTTGCGAGGTGGCCGCGAACTTGAGCAATGCGCTCCACACTTGCGCTGTAACTGTCACGCCGCACTGTTCCTACTTGGGGTCCCATCCCCACAGTTGCCTGTGTGTCCCAAGCCCTCCCGGTGGCCGATAGTTCACCACCCGGTCGTCGCCTTCCCGACAGCTGCTCACCGTTAGTTCCGGCACGGCCAGCAACCTCGCCCGGTGGGCACGGAAGCTGATGAGATGCCGTATGCTGCCGTGCAACCTGTTGTAAGTGGTCATCGCTGCCGGGATGGGCCCCCGGGCTCTGAGGGGCCCGGCGTGTGTCAACTCCACCTGCAAGCCTCCCCACATCGCCCCCGTCATCCTCATCAGTTCCCCCCATGCTATCAACCCTCCCGAGAAGACCGGCCACCCGCCTGCTCGCCCCCATCAAGGTGGCCACCCCTCCCTCAGCCAAGGCCATTGCTTGCTCCGGCGAGGCCCCACTTTGCCCTTGAGTCCAGACCCCACCCTCCAGGCCCGGCGACAAAAGGTCATCATCATGTGTGTATGTGCGCATGCGGGTGTATGGACGGCCACTGGAGTGATTTGGATGATGGATTGCGGCTGTCCCTTTGCTATCCTTCTGACGGGTACTGCCTCTTTGAGGGCGCCAGGGATTCGTATGCAGCTGGCTCTATTTATGTCCAGTGCCTTGGGGCTTTTTCACCTGCCGGGGGACTGGTGATCGACAGCCGCGTTATGGGGTACTGGCATCTCGTTGTTAACGGGGACGGCCATTGGAGTGCTTTGGATGGTGGGATGTGGTTGTCGCTGTGGTACCCTTCTGACGGGTACTGCCTCTTTGAGGGCGTCGGGGATTCGTCTGTGGCTCGCTATTTGGGAGTGTCTTGGATTCGTCTGACGCTTGCTCCCTCTCCGTGTACAGTGCTCATGGTTATTACACGTGCCGGGGGACTCGTGTTCTTTGGCCCTGATATGAGGTACTGGCGCATCGCTGTGAACGGGGATGGCCGCCGGGTGGAAGTGGGTTTTGGGAGGCGTTTATCCCTGTGGTGCTATTCTGGCGGGCACTGCCTCTTGGAGAGCTCGGTGGATTCGTCTGCCTTTGCTGCAAGGAGAGGCAGAGGGTGGTGAAGTCCACCTTCAGTGTTTTCCCTTGATTTTTGTGGGGAGCACTTAGGTGCCCGCATGTTTCCTTTTTTTGACATGGGGTGTCCATGCTGTGTGGTGTGACTGCATTCGTGGCATAACCATGGACCAACGGGTCCCATCCATCGACCGTGAGCCACTGGGGGGCATGCCCGCAGGGTCCGCTCACTCTGTTACCAGAGACCAACAATTGTTGGGCGATGATCGGTCACATCGTATCATCTTTCCATGCTGCTTTGCATTTGGGTTGGGAATATGTATGAGTTTGTGGTATCTTGTCACGGCCCCGCCCTGCTCTTGATTTGCTTCTCACATCCATTGGGATGATGGTGGGTTGGCTTTTGTTGGCCGATCTTATGCCGTTCAGTATGTGCACATGCGTGCGCGCGTGAGTGGGTGAGTTTGTTAGGTGGCGCGGAACCAACTACTTTCGTTTTAGATGCCCTTCCTAAACCATGCTGGGAATACTTGCTGTGCATGTTATGCGGGTCGCCGGGGCGCGTGTCACCAGAACAGTTTTACTCAGCGTTAATTGGGTGCTGGTACGTCACACATGTGTGATGTACCTGGTAGTTATTCGTATTTAGAACGGGAATGCTGTAACCCACGCTGCACTTTTAAAAGGTACATTTCATTGCCCCACCCTGCTTTGGCCTTGGTCACAGTGCCTCATGCAATTGTTCGGTGTGCTACAGCGTAATAGGACGTTACTGGCCGGTGAGTGTGTGACGTACCAGGTAGTAGTTCATAACAATGGGCCAGGTTGTCACCCAAGTCAATTTTTACTGCTGCGTGGAGTTGGTACCATGTCACGGCCCCGTCCTGGGGGGGGGCGAACATTGTTCCGGGGAGGCCCCAATTCCGGACACCGTCTTGGCAGGCGGGGGGTTCAACCCCTAGGCGTTAAAGCGTGTTGCTAGGGAGGGGTCTAAGGCCTAACCCCCTAGGATTTCAAAATACACACACTTAAGGGAACTCTTAGGGGGGGTAAATTGCTAGGGGGGTGGGTTAGTCCCCCTAGACGTTAAGATGTGCTGCTAGGGGGGGCAAAATCCTTGTCCGGAATTGGGGCCCTCTCCCCCAAAGCAATGTCCGCCCGCCCCTGCTCTTACATTTCCCTATTCTTACATTCGTTCATAATTTAGTTTGTGTCTCCGACAATCATATCGAGTAGATCATAACTCACTCAAGGCCTGTTGCGATCCGGGACGTTCCGTTTGAATGTGTATGTTAGTTTGATCGGCTACTCTTTGTGGGCAGTGAGACAAATACCGGAACGAATTGCTTCATATTATTATTATATCACTCTAAAAACACCACCACATCGAATACAAATGTATTGATATGCCACACTATATTAGAGGCATCCAGGATCACCCAGACCGTGACAAACACGACTCTTATCCCGGCGCGACGGGGCGTTCGCGATTTGTGGAATGCGGCACATCATCGTGTGATTAACATATTATGCATGTGCGAGATGTATGACTGCGTCGTAAAGTGTGCACCGTGCAAAAACGTATTCCTCAGCCTACCGTAGCGGTATAATATATGCAGGGTCGTACCGTAACCTTTCTTGCACAGCGATCAACCAGGCTATATAACAATCCGAAAAAGGTATGCAACAACGTTACGATTCGATCCTGAGTGGGGCTTTGGAACCCACTCGCTCGTTTCCACACTATGATAATGAGGTAACGCGCTTGTGTCAAGCCTATTAGACGGCTTGACATGCTGTATTATGTTGCCATTCCGTGATTCGTTTCTCCTTGGTGCATCGCGCCATAATAATTATAACGGGTACTTTGTATAACATATTTATATACAATTTATACCGAATGAACATCGAACGGTATGTAGTCGATGTGGTATATAATCTCACGGTGTATGCCATATGTATTGGGCCACACACTTAATAGTATGATTGGCAGGCATCGATAGGTCATGACAACATGACATAGGCAAATAATGATTGCTAACTGTCATGTTCACTCATCATCGTTTATGAAACAATTATGAAGCAGCATGCCATATGGATTGAATAAAAGCTGCACGGCGCTTATAGATGGAAATGATGTTTATGCGATCAGATCGACATGAATAAAATGACAATGTGACCGGGTATCGTTAGTGTGCCATCACGCATCAGGATTGCTTCATATTATAAATCGGGAGCTCGAAGAGCTCCTTGCAAGTTATCACCGAATGGTCTTTCTGTGCCATACTAGACAAAATGCCGGATGGCTTATCACTAAAACTCGTATTAGTATCTGCAATGCTACACGCTGCGACTTCATATTTCCAATTTCATGTAGTCAACTACGCGTCGAACTTTCCGCATGTACAGTCGAACATCCACATCCGAGCGACTGGTCTGAGTCTTATATGAAGTTATAAATCGGAATAAAAGCCCTAAATCCCCTTACGATGCTATGATATCCAACCCTAAATATGTTCTTCTCCCCGTAGAGGTTGCAAGCTCTCGCTTAGCTATATGGTTAACCTTTTTATGCCTATCATTGTTCTGGCCCCGGATGTAATATTTGAAATTAAAATCCGCCGGTTTACTCTTCGCGTCAAAGTAAGTATACCACTGTAAGGGCACTGCTTGTCAAAAGCAAAATGAGTGCGAATTCTATAATAGTTATTTGTGATCCTCTACTCGCAAGTGTAACGCCCTGAATTTAGCCATCCTTGCTGTTCGTTAAACTAGGTGCCAGCATGTCTCTGGTCCGAAGGGTGCATCCCGTAAAGTGGTGCATGTCCATTCCTTGCTATTTGTCGCGCAAAGAGAGGGGAAGGAAGTGACTGCATTAAATGCGTCACTAGTCGTCCCAAGTCGAGCGAGATGCAATTCGATGTTCTCCCTTGAATTTCCGTCCGTCATCGATGCCGGCAGTATGCACTTCACGCCACTCGACGTGTGTATGTTGGGTGTCACTGTCCATGCGCCTTTTGGCCTTTGGCATGTGAGGCGGCGTTGAAACTTGACCTGACAAATGGATCCTGATGCATCCGCTATAGATATGCTTGCGTCACTGGCATTTATGTACGTTTGCAGTATAACAATCCTACTACCATATGGCATTATCGGGGCCTAGTGTGCACTTACATGCATTATCAAAGGAACGCAGTTTTTATTCATTGCAGCTCAAACTTTATTTACCATCATGTCGAGGCCCTGCCTTGCATCCACATTCTGATTCTTGTTGCTTCGGAGTGAACATCGCGATACGAAATTCTAGCGGTGGCGGCACTTGGATTGTGCAACGTGCTGCGCAGAGTACAGTGAGGGAACACCATTCCTGGCAGTCAACGTGGTATGCTCCTCTGCTGATACGCACGAGCACTTTATGTTTTATCGTGAACTAGAGTTAGGGCCGTGGAAATAATTTCAGTTGATCGTTTTTCTGCCATCATGAAGTCGATCGTCCATTTATTTACTACTAAGGCGACGAAGGCAAATACAACAAGAAACATGCATATATCTACCATTACCGTGTTTACATTATGGATTTTAAAACTTTTGTTGGCATCATGCAACAACGTCAATTTTAAAAGCTTGTTTTGGGGGCCAAGGGATTATTCATTTAGAATTATATAGGTATAGCGTGTTATTTTTGCGGGGGAAAAGGACTTGTTTCTTTCAATATATTGTTTGTTTGGTCAATACACATTTTTTACAGGATGGGTCATACAATTCATGTTGATGATTTGTGTTTGTCGGTCATCATAATTCGTGGTTATCTTAGGTATGTCGAGCGAATGCATCACTCATACGATATGGTGCCATACGCGCGTTGTGCTTCCCATAGCTTCAATGTAATCACGGACCAGGTCGACTTCGCTTTCGGACATGATTATGTTGCCTACTTATTTGCCGGCGTCGCCAAAGTCTCGCTGACGAAGCAGCAAACCGTGATAGTAAATCGCTTTGTCGCTTGTCGTTCATGAGCCGCGTGTGCTTACGGCAACTAAACTTTGCCGATTTGTCATGTTTAATTAATGGATACTTTCGTACCATGATCCACACCTTTATAGTTCTGCTTTGATTATATTTGCATTGCATAGATCGTGGGAACGATACGATTTCTATAGAACTTTTGATAACGGACGCACACCAGTTATTCTCTTGATCCGCCGAAACTCTTCTATTCATAGTGCACTTCAAGCTCGGAAAAAGTAGACGTAAAATTGGTCAAGCATCGAAATGATCACGTGCCTTCACCTGATATTGAGATGTCAGAATTCCCTTGATGGCATTGTATTGTATAATACAAATTCTACTTAGAGCTACGCAATATGCTTGATTAAGGCACACATATTCAAAAACATGATAATGATAAAGAATACAAGGCCACCAATTTAGGTCAAAGGATTGGTGTCCCCAACTTACGACAGTCACTACAACTCGGATTTTGTTGTCAACATTGATAACTACAGCAATCTTGGTCTAACTATTTGGAAAGACCGGACTGCCAACAGGTTCAACGGATGCACCGAATCTTAAGCTTATACCGACCTCCCTTCACGACGAGGCACTAATCTTCTCCCGCAAATGTGGTACACAAACAGCAAAGTACCAGCAAACCACATAATACATGAGCGTAGTGCATGGCACGGGATCGAGGTGTGCGGCTCAAGCAATGCAGCAAATCACCCGACTCTAGCGAAAGCTTCTCACTACAGCAACATATTGCAAGATATATCCGTGCAGCCAGATATACTCAAAAGGCCACAGACGACATCTTCAGCATCACTCCTTCCACCACAAGCTCCAGGCCAGTCTTCAAGAGGTCTTTCCATGACAGCTCAGAAACAATACCATCCCCATAGGGTGTACAGTACACGCGCATATAATCCAAGATCAACGAGGCGGCCTGAGGAGCAAAACGCTGCAAAGCCTAGCTAATGATGCCCGGCAACGAGTGCTGACGTCTGCGCTCCAACAATCAAAGCTTATTTCTTTCCCTTTTGCTCCCGCTGCGCGCTGAGGAGGCTGCCATAGTGCTTCTTGCATTGATTCATGCCCTTCCCTGGGACGGCCTCCGCAATGCGCCCCCAGCGCTGTGCGTCATCTTTGGGGAACTCCTGCGGATCGTGCGCCAACACCACATCATATCCACGCAGAATTGCATCTCATGACAATTGAGGATCTGGCGAATGCTCTATCGAACCAACCAGGATTCTGTGCATGGGGCTAATGGGGTGGCACAGTGTTGCCCGCGGCGCGGCTCACTGCATGCATCGAATGACTTGCTCTGTGGCACTGCTCAATGAGCATGTATAAGCTCGGCGAGATGCCTGAGCTGGCGCCATTCACTGACGCATGTATAAGCTCGGCGCGACACCTGAAGATGCTGCATGGAACGAAAGCACGAGCACATTGCATCGCCGTCACACCTTCATCGCCTTCAGCAGTGCCACCTCCTGTCCTTGAGTCCACTCATCACTGGCCTCTGATTCTGCTGCTTTGGCACCGGCTTCCTCAGTAGGTATTTCCTGCACGAGCATGCGGCAAGCCAGTCAGGAGCCAGGCCTCACGGTTGAACTCCACTGCAACACAGCATGCCCAGAGCGGCCGCATCCGCGATGAATGCCCGAGAGCGGCCGCGATGGATGCCCGAGAGCGGCCGCGATGGATGCCCGAGAGCGGCTAAGATGGATGCCCGAGAGCGGCTGCGATGGATGCCCGAGAGCGGCCCAAGGGAAAGCTCCTCCAGCCACGGGGCTGCGAGTGATACCTGATGCCTCACTGACCCGTTCTCCTTCACCGGGGAGGACTTAGCCTGCGGAGGGCAGAGCCGCTAAGGTGAGCTCTGGCACATCCAAGTGCATCCAATCTCGAGACAGCAACTCCACCATTGCCAACGCATGCTGGAAGGCATCACCCGGTGTACACTCTCGCCTTGGTGGAGGGCGCATCACCCACACCACGCTCAAAACATCACACTGTACCAGCAAACACCGAATGCGGCACATTTTGGCGCATGAGTAAACCCTTCGAGGGGTACAGTCCCCTGTGCAGCAGGCATCTCACACGTCAAAGGTAAAATCTCATCATGGGTACCATTGTGGCGCACTCACTCATCGATGTGAGGAGCGCCCAAAGGCCCGGCCACCACATCGAGCAAACCACAACCAGAGCTTGTTCGATGTGCAGTCACGCATGCCATGCAGCATGCACAAGCCCGTGATTTCAAGTCTAGTCCTTTAGGCCAGGGAGGGATTTGCCCACACCCTGCACCCGTATCCGCCCGTTGAAATGTGGACCGAGCCGGAAGAAGCCTGAACCCTGCCATACAAGCCACACGAGACAGGAGATGGGACCGTCCAAGGAAGACAGCCCGGCTGCTCCTGCAGCAGCAAGGTATCATCACACCCTGAACGGCATGAGATCCACCGACCAAAGCCAGCCCACCATCATCCAAGTGGAGTGAGAAGCATTCAGGAACAGGGCGGGGCCGTGGCAAGATACCCTTCACTTTGGCAAATCCCAAACCAGGCACAAAGCAAACCCATCACAAACACGAATCACAGCCGAACATGTCGGGTAGCTGGGAGCTCATCCAGCTCTGCACCGCAGGTCCGTCATGGAAATATTCCAATCCGGTGCTCAAGCCCAGGCAAGCTAAAGGTTTCAAACCAGACAGGGGATCCCCAGCTGCGGTGCATGCTCCACCAAGGTCTCCCCTGCTCGCTCTGGGTACCCCAACAAATGTTTCCATCATGGATGTCTGATGGGGGAAAATCCAAACACGGACACCTAAGTAATCGTATCCAGTAAACAAAAGGTATCATCACACACTGAACGGCATGAGATCGGCCAGCAAAAGCCAACCCACCATCATCCCAGTGGATGTGAGAAGCAAATCAAGAGCAGGGCGGGGCCGTGAAAAGATACCACAAACGCATCCATTTTCCCAACCCAAATGCAAAGCAGCATGGAAAGATGATACGATGTGACCGATCGTCGCCAAACAACTGTTGGTCTCTGGGTTACGGAGTGAGCGGACCCTGCTGGCATGCCCCCCAGTGGCTCCCGGTCGATGGATGGGACCCGTTGGTCCATGGTTATGTCATGAATGCAGTCACACCACACAGCATGGACACCCCATGTCAAAAAAAGGAAACATGCGGGCACCTAAGTGCTCCCCACAAAATTCAAGGGAAAACACAGAAGGTGTACTTCACCACCTTCTGCCTCTCCTCGCAGCACGACAGACAAATCCACCGAGCTCTCCAAGAGGCAGTGCCCGCCAGAATGGCACCACAGGGATAACCGCCTCCCAAAACCCACTTCCACCCGGCGGCCGTCCCCGTTCACAGCGATCCGCCAGTACTTCATATCAAGGTCAAAGAACACAAGTCCCCCGGCATGTGTAATAACCATGAGCACTGTACACGGAGAGGGAGCTAGCGTCAGACGAATCCAAGATACTCCCAAAAAGCGAGCCGTAGACGAATCCCCGACACACTCAAAGAGGCAGTACCCGTCAGAAGGGTACCACAGGGACAGCCACATCCCATCATCAAATCACTCCAGTGGCCGTCCATCATGGTATCATCACACACACACACACTGAACGGCATGAGATCGGCCAACAAAAGCCAGCCCATCATCATCCCAGTGGATGTGAAAAGCAAATCAAGAGCAGGGCGGGGCCGTGAAAAGATACCACAAACGCATACATATTCCCAACCCAAATGCAAAGCAGCATGGAAAGATGATACGATGTGACCGATCATCGCGCAACAATTGTTGGTCTCTGGGTAACGGAGTAAGCAAACCCTGCTGGCATGCCCCCCAGTGGCTCACGGTCGAGGGATGGGACCCGCTGGTTCATGGTTGTGCCATGAATGCAGTCACACCACACGGCATGGTCACCCTATGGTAAAAAACAACAACAAAGGCGGGCACGTTAGTGCTCCCCACAACAATCAAGATAAGCACACACAAGCGGTGCAGCCGGTCTTCTGCGGCTACGGTGTGCCAAAGGAGACAGTCCAAG
>LGRX02007249.1:0-29448 GCA_001247695.2 Cymbomonas tetramitiformis | reverse complement strand
TCTGCCACTCCAGCGGGCGACTCATCCGCGGATGAGCTGCCCTTCAGCTCTGCCACTCCAGCGGGCGACTCATCCGCGGATGAGCTGCCCTTCAGCTCTATCGCCCACGGGCAGCTCATCCGCGGATGAGTCGCCCTTCAGCTCTCTCGCCCACGGGCAACTCATCCGCGGATGAGTCGCCCTTCAGCTCTCTCGCCCACGGGCAGCTCATCCGCGGATGAGTCGCCCTTCAGCTCTCTCGCCCACAGGGCAACTCATCCGCGGATGGGTCGCCCTTCAGCTCTCTCGCCCATAAGGCGCCTCATCCGCGGATGAGTCGCCCTTCAGCTCTCTCGCCCACGGGGCAACCCATCCGCGGATGAGTCGCCCTTCAACTCTCTCGACCATAGGGCGACTCGTCCGCGGATGAGTTGCTCTTCAGCTCTCTCGCCCACAGGGCGCCTCATCCGCGGATGAGTTGCCCGTCGATTGTCTCGCCCACGGGGCGACTCATCCGCGGATGAGTCGCCCTTCAGCTCTCTCGTCCACGGGCAGCTCATCCGCGGATGATTTGCCCGTCGATTGTCTCGCCCACGGGGCGACTCATCCGCGGATGAGTTGCCCGACAGAGTCTTGCTCCACCCCCCCCAATTTTGCCTATTTTTGCCAACGTGCGGAGGGCAACTCATCCTAAGATGAGTTGCCCACTTTTTTTTCAAACCCATTTTTTCGATTTTCGTTTTCTCCATATGTACATTTTATGAAGAAATTATCTCAGAATTTTCAAAAAGTTTGCCGATCGACTTCTATGGGCATTTTGGTGTGCAAGTTATGCCTGTACATACGTCAGTTCAAATTTCGGGCGCCACCATATGTAACCATGGTTCCCCGCCAACCCTCGGCATAACTTAGATGGAATGTGCTGGGCATGTAGATGGTTTTCAAATGAAAACATTGCCCGCTCCCCCATCCGATGCCCGATCGCATGGTAGCAAACATGCGACATTTCCCAACACGCAGTGTGCGCTGATTCAGGCCTTAATCAACCCCAACTTTGGTCGCCATCGTACGCAACGGTGGCTCCCTGCCAACCCTCGGCACATTATGGATGGACCGTACTGAGCATGAAGGTGATTTCGAAATAGATATATATATCACCCTCCCTCCTATCCCACTCCCGATCGAGTGGCACCAAACATGTGACATTTTTGGGCACTGTGGGCTGTTGTTTCCGCCCTCAACTTTGGGCGCCACCGTACGCAACGGCGGCTCCCCGACAACCCTCGACACATTATGGATGGAACGTGATGGGCATGTAGGTGATTTTCAAATGAAAACATTGCCCGCTCCCCCATCTGATGCCCGATCGCATGGTATCAACTGTCAGGGTCATGACCGATGACATATGTGTCATACATGTCATTCGTGTCATACCTGTCAGACATGTCATACAATGTCATGTCATGTCGTGTCATATATTACTATGACAGTCGACAGTACGGTCGACCATGACTGTACACGTCGAGTCGCGTCATACATTATTATGACAGTCGTCAGTACGGTCGACGATGACTGTACAGGTCGCCAGATGATAACGTCACATCATCTGTCATTATTCAAGGAAAGACTTGAATGACCCTGTCATCGAGAGTTCGTACGTCGAACTCGAAGATGGCAAAGCAAAGATAACATCTTGAAGTACAAACAAGAACCATCTTCGCTTTTAGCATGCGCGGAACTCGCATGCGCAGCATGAACGAACTAGTCGTTATTACCATGCTGGTCGTTCAACCTACGTCTCGGGTTCACAACCCAATGGCGGTACTATCTATGATGATAGGAGACGTATGGTATAAGATGAGGAAGCGTTGGGCTTCAGCAGATCTTCTTTGAGAGACTGCACTCATCACCCGCTTTTACGTACACTCGCGTTGCTGTCCAACTTCGCAGTGTTTGTTTGTATATTGATAAAATATTCACGGCCTGTATATCTCGCCGTATCATATGGTATTCTCGTCCAGGCAACGAACGAGAACTCTAGTGTGAGTGCAGCGTAGATATCAAAAATTTTGTATATGCAGGTTGCGGAGCGCGAGCAATAATTGGCGTTCAATCCCGCTGAATATTGATATACTGCATATGCTGATCGCTGCATAAGCGAAAATAGTGCGCGAGGAGACATCGTCGCAATCACATTTATTCACATACACGCCGTCAGAGATAACAGCACGCGAAGGTGTGCATACAGCATACCGATCGCACATATGCGCTGACATCATTCGCAAAATTGTTCGAGATTCGACAAACTGACGCGCATATGCACAACTCGTCATCAGCGTTAATTGTTTAAGCAACTCGCAGCAGTAAGAAATGTATGCGCGACCATCATATGTACGCGCAGAAGCGATTCGCAGCGAGAAGTATGTGCGACGATCATATATATGCGCAAGAGTGATTCGCAGCTGTAAAAATTACGTAGTATGAGATACGTCACAGAAATCATCAGCGGATCCATTATCCGCGCGCAATTTAGCACCCGTATCATGTGCTGAGTATACGGCGACAATATGATGAGCACTTCATCATCAGCGCGCGCGATCGCATTTAATCACTTGCAGCACACGACAATTATTTTGCAGTTTTATGATGACGATGCCCGTATGAAAAATGTCATCAATATGCTGTCGTTACTGAAAGTTGCAATAATCATCTGCGCATCATATGCGCGCGTCACGATATCCTCAGCAAAATATGTGCATACTTACATGGATAATCATGAACGTACTCGTGATGACAATATTACAGCATTATATACAATACTTTGATGACTGCTGAGATATGGCAATTTATTCACTGTCAAATTTGTATACTCACTTGCAATCACGAGTATGAACTGCATAAAAGATGTGTGAATAGCTTACACACACGCATGCTTAACATGACAGATCATGAATAATCATCAGCATTATCCTCATCAGCAGCACAATAATGTGTGCACAACATGTGTGTGCAGATCAGCACACACACACACACACACATGCACACACACACACACACACACATGCATACATTTCACTTGCAGCAATCATCAACATGCAGCACATGCATTTTTATACCATGCATATGTCTTATGCTGAATGATTGCAACATTGTGAATTGTACATGCTTTACTAATACAGCTTGATCACGATACCAGCTGTAGTACATAGTGCATAAGCATATTGCAGTGCATGCTAATCTATATTTGGAATCCATGTTAGCAAAGGGTGCCTGAAGGTGGTTGTTAACATCATAATTAGCTCGACAAAGTCCTGACATGCATGTCGAGATACATGAGATGGACTTGTTGTTCTATGATGGATCACTGGAAGGAATGCTCACCTGAGCTACATGTGAAATATAACCAGCAACTCATTTTGTAATGAGATCAACATAGAATTACAATAATCCCTAAACCTGATATATCATGCTAGATATATACAGTACATGGTATGCTGACTATCTTGCATGATGAATTGTCAAGGATATTGTAATATCCAGAACATATCTTACTGCAAAGTGTGTACAAGTTATCTTACACACACACACTGACAAAAGTGCTAATCAATAAGCACTGCATGCATGCCCACACACTGCATTGTATGTATTAACATTCACGGATTCAAAGTGAATTGATTAACTTAAATATCTACTATATATATATGATAATGTAGGTACCACTTTCCAAACACATGTGCGTGGAAAGTGTCAGCGATGGCGATAGTAATGGTAAACAGAATAAAACCACATGCTGTAGGGCTGGATGGAGAACATCTCCAGACCCGAAGGCAATATCAGTGTTCATAATGCAGCTGGTAACTGCTGAACACTGTTCATACCGTTTTCACTATCGCTGGAGCAACACCAATATCTGCATTGCATTCTGACAGTTGATACAGATCTGATCACTTCACATGCATGTACCAACTCAGATCAGCAATCACAAATGAACTGACAAAAGGGGTTGTGGACATATACACACACAAACAATGTGTTGGGTAAAAACTGCTCAGATTGTATCTAACAGTGTCCAGATATATTTGAACACAGAGATATCACTTGATATACTCTGTGTGTACAGCCAAATACATCTTAGGATCTGACACAACAATAAATCCACTTACAGTTGATTTATCTTAAATATCATCAGGGAGTGCATTTGCCTCCATGGGTTTCAATCAGAAAAACCCACATTTTGATCAACTATACATGTTGGTTTTTTGAGATATTCACTATATTGCCATGAAAAATATCATGTGCAAAAGTGAAGTATGTTGCAATATTTCTGTAGCTTGCAACTTACACACACACTGAGATATGATATATATATTATCCGAAAAATGGCTAAAAAAGGCTGTAAAATCGGTGAAAAACGTTGGCGATAAATTTCAAAACTGAAATTTCGACCCCATTTTATTTCAAATTATGATTTTATACCTATTAAGGTATCAGAAAAACATAATGATCATGGTCATATCTCGTGTAACACCCTAGATATTAGGTGTGTAATATATAGGGGTGAACATGTTGGCTGTAACAATAAATCGGTCAAAATACAATACGTTGAATCTTTTGCAAATTCGGGATTGATTTTTTTGCTATAATGGATATTTAGCTATCAAATAACAATCCCTGAACGGCATTTTACGTGTAACACCCTGTAACACCCTAATAATCGAATGTGTGTGTCAGGGGTGTAACGTACCCTCTGAAAATCACTTAACATTCACTTAGGTATTGAATGCAGTTTTGCTTAAAAACCGTTGCAAAAAATTCATACTGCTTATTTTTTTACCTAGGGTTACTGATACTATGTAACACCCTAATCATACTATTGGGTATATGGGCCACTGTACCGTGATATGCCCTAAAATGCCACTGTAATTTCGATAAAACTTCGTGTTTGGCGTTAATATATCATACTGTTTTCATCACGGACATGATTATATATAGGGCAACAACCCTAAAACTGTATGAGCTGCTTCCTGTAAGGACTGTAAGCTATAAGCTGTAAGCTATATGCTATGGAATATATAAGCAACTGACTGCCTATGTGTTTACACTTCCTCAAGGGGGGAAGAAGGTGGATAGGATTACACATATATCCATTTTATATCCGATCTGATGATTTCTGATGGATTGCTTTTGATAAAACCACTGCATCCACAAGTAACGTTGAAATCTGTACAACGTTAAATCCACCATCACTAATACAGTGTAAACTCGGATGGGAAACTATATTCCAATGATTATAAGTTGACTCTTGCTCAGCATTTACTAAGTTTGGAATGCTGAACTATATACATAACATATAACCTGATACCATGCTTAATTGCATTTCCTGGATCAGAAGATGATAGTTATATAATGTATATATATATATATGTCCCACCTGATACACTTTGGCACTGTAGCCGTACATAAGAGTGGGAAGGACAAGTGTATCGCCGTAAGACTGGATGATATAGTCCCAGTGCTGAAGGCAGAATGTGGCACCAGAATAACAGCTGATACCTGTTGGGAGACCACCATTCAAGACCTTCCAAGCGTAACTCCGTTGTCCTGAGATGCAAGTGAATTGTTCATAATATATTGACATCACATAAAAGCATTCTGATAAAAACCCTATATATCCATGTGAGTTGTCATTACTACAAATGACATAGGTTTTGAATCGTCGAAATGAGTATAACTCCGATGTATTCATTAGTACAGAATAGCTGTTGAGATTATTCCTCCGGCTGGATTGCAATCATTCACAATCCCTGTACATTCCGGTGACAAAATATTGCACTGGACTGATCACCACATTTGGTATAATCTGTGATATATAAGTCACCAGAGAAAGCATTGCAATCAGCACAATGCTGTCTAGACTCACAAAGATGAGTAACATATATTCTCAGATGTAATAAATGGAGGCACAATGTGACCTACGCTAAAATCGCGTATGCTCGGGCACTGTATTGTGACCTGCGCTAAGATCGTGTATGCATGGACACAACATGACTCGTGTCAATGACGTGGACATATTTTATGCCACGACATCACATCTGAAATCAATAAATCACTCAGAGAGAAGGTGTTGACATCAGTATAGCACCATTATACATATAGTCATGAGGATTTTAAAGAAGACATAGTCTCTCCGATATTGACAAACATGGTACATATATATGTATATCAATGCTCTCTGATCATATATTGATATCCCACAGCATGCGATGATGGTAATAGCAAGCCACTTCGCCGCTGGAGGGTAGTGTTGTATATATATACAGCACATGCTTGGGCACTATATGACCCACGCTAAATGACGTGGATTCGGGCTGCATCCCAATAACTGCAATGCACCTTCGGTGCGATGGGCTGTAACCCGAGAACTGCTATCCAGCTTCATAGAAAGCTTCCACGTCATCACATAGAGGTCGGACCTCTGTTGTATTTGAACGGCGCTTGACAACCGCCTAGCAATACACTTCCTTGAGGGGGAAGATGATAAGCTAGAAATACAACTAAAAACCAAATAATAATAAAGACAAATAATAAAACAAGTAAGTTGCATCATTGTTTTTGTTTTGGTAAGCCTGACTATAAAAGTCAAACCATGCAGAGCTCCATGAAGTTGACACATATATGTATCAAACATTTCTAGGTCATCAGCATGACACATATATGTATCAAACATTTCTAGGTCATCAGCATGACACATATATGTATCAAACATTTCTAGGTCATCAGCATGACATACATATGAGCTTGATTTTGAAGACCTAAACATTGTGTACATCTAGTCTAGCATGTATCCAGACTAAAATTGTATATTAACACGGTGCAAGCACTATAGCCTCTGCCACCGATGATCATTGAAAAGTGTATTGGCATCTCTTTGAGGTAATTATGCCTACTGAATGAGCCATACCAACCATCTTGTCTTCATTGATCATTACATATCTGATCATATCGCCATTGAGCAATGCCTATTCTGTGAGATTATATATCACAAGGCATTTCATTAGTACACATTAAACAAGTGTAGTGCAATAAGGATCATCAGCTCTTAATCATACCAAAAGGTTGAGTTGTTGTCAATTGGTTTTTCAGACACCATTTCTCAGAGGTCTATTCATCATGAAAGACAGAGTCTGTGCAATCATGGCTATTCAGCCTCCGACATAGCTGACATAGCTATATAGCTTATGACCCAACCGTTGTTAAGCAGCCTCCACGCTATATGGCTGAAAATTGGCAAGTAATCTCTTCGGTAATTCTTGGGCATAGAGCAATAAAGCAGCCAATCCAGGATGTTTATCCCGAAATTCTCCAAGAAATGTTCATGTTTTTCATGTGTCATATGAAAACAGCTAATATACCGCCCTATGATGGAAGTCATCTCCTTCAGCGAGGGAAAATGGTTATGCTGTAAAGTTGACCAATCTGATCATCATAAAAGTGACAGACAGATTTGAAAAAATCGATTGAAACTTGCATTGAAAATGACTATTCCTTAAGATAAGGTATTGCACCTAAGGGAATAAAGGTTTCATCCTCTGGAATAGGAAATGAGTTTTTCATTGACTCTAGTTCCTGAATGCAAGTGGATTTGAATGCACTCAGGTATGTACTGAGTTGCAACTGTCCAAAGTTTTCATTCTGACATCACTATCTTATTTGTGGAATAGCATATAATGGTATAAACCATCCACATATAGATTAACATCATACTTGTGGTTCATATCATTCTGGCACATAAGACACGCATGCTTCATTGAGGAATCGTGACTCTCTGAAAGTTCATTCTGGAATGTTTAGAAATGTGTTGCCTCGACCGTTAGGCCACGAAGTCTTGGGAAAAGCCAGACTACCGCAATCTGCAGCTGGTTTCCAAGCGCAGTTCATCCTCATTCTGGAAAGTGGCAGAAATTTTATAGTCATAAAACAAGTCACAACTCTATCGGATTGAAATGACACATTCATCATTCATACTTCTTTATCATAACAAGTCTCTGAATAGTGTTTGCCCAAAAATAAAATGGGCACCATTGAGATAAGTGATCATGTGCTGAAGAATATACACATATCACTAGGCAATGCCATGTTCTATTCATAATAAATGACATGTCAGCCATCCATCAACTACGAAAATACAACTCGTAGTAAGTTGTTGTCATTACGGACATTTCTTGATTGACTCTCCATTAGCTTCGATACCAAAGTTAACTTCGGTACCATCACTGATTTCTTTGTTCATCATGACAATCATTTTCCAGAATCATTGTCTAAGTTGGGTACACTATGGTGACCCTGAACTGACAAAGTATGTGGGCTGCAATCCAACGACTACATTTGACATCATCTGGCATTTGCCACATTCAAAAAGGTCAGGCATATTGCCAATATGACGTAGAGAGAAGCAATGTTCAGATTGACATTGTTACCTCTAAAGCATTCGATGAGTAATCTCAGTCTGATTCTCTATCAAACCATTTTTCACATAACATAATGATTGAATAACATCCTTCATCACCATCTGATTGGTTTGATACATCTCTTTTTGCGAGGGGGAGGAAGAGTATAGATTCATTCATTTTCATACAGCTGCCACACCTTACATCATTGTGATTTTGTTTGGAAGATTAAAGATCTTATCAAAAGTTCCAGCATCTGTGTATAGCAGCCATAAAGTTGATGACACGGTACATCATGCCGATTGAAATATCAAATGAAGTCTTATTTGACTTATTGACACATCAAGTTCATTATGAAGAAATCATAGATGCATATTTCTCCGGCTCTATCATATTAAATGAAGGGCACTGACATAGGAGAACGATGGTTTTTCAAATGTGAATAAGCTATATTGTAAGCTTCAACCATCACTTTGACGTCAACAGCCTGAGATGCTGATTGTCGAAATTCAAGAGTTGAAGGATTTGATGAATCAACCTTGATACATGTGTTTTGATTGATGAATTGTCGATCCATGGTTTCTCCCCAAATCTTGAGAAGCTGGCACACAAGTTGTTGCCAATGTCTTAAGGAAAGCATCTGAGCAAAGGATTGCCAGTTGTGCCATCAGGCATCGAATTCCATAAACAGCAAAGCCGAGTGAGTAAATCCGCCACTCTAGCTATTTGCCCGTCATTCCTTCCAGGTGCATGACAAGAGACAATTCATCAAAGTCATACACCAATGCATAATTCACATGCATGGTTGCACAGTTTGTATCCGAATGCCATTCCATCAGGGTTAAGCAGCTTGATAGTAACTCTGGCCAACCAAAAAGCCTTCCTGTCTTCGGATATCTTGAGCATTCTCATTTCCAGCTCCATTATGGACTAGGAAGCATCATGACTGTGCCTCACCAGGACGCTAATCCTCAAAGCCGTACACTTGAGGCGAGCCTTATGAGACAGTGACCTTTGGCTTGTGGGGCGTCAACCCCTTATCAAATCCTGAACACTTGTTAACACCTGGATAAATTTATCATGATGCAACTTAAGTGGAATTATAAGTTCCATATAATCATATTGTCTATGTATGCTGAAGGCATAACTGCCGCATATGATCACAATAGGTCGCAGCTTCTATAACATTGTGGCTTCTGAGTCAAAAGCTGATAGCCAATGACTTTTGCCAATAATTGCCGACCTAATAATAATCAGGCCGTGGAAACATGTACCCAAGAGGTTTTCGTCCATCGGTCGTATAAATATATCAGGGCTGCATCCCAAGAACTGCAGGGCTGCATCCCAAGAACTGCGATGCGCCTTCGGTGCAATGGGCTGCAACCCAAGAACTGCAGGGTTATATCCCTAACATTTTTTACCCTGCATCAAATTAATATGACAGGAGCAGGAATTGATCCTTCCTTGCTAAGGTGTAGTGAGCCTTGTATAAATCATACCCTTGCACAGATACGCATATGCGGGTACCAATATCTGTAAAAAATTGCTATATGCTACCTTTGCCAAAGCCGTGGGTTGTCATCGGATTCTTGGCCAGTCATCCGAAGCTACCGGGAACGGGACTGAGGTAGACGGAGTTGTGATCCTAAGTTGTGCTTGACAAACATAACTAAAGAAATTTCACATTAGTACGTGGCGAATCCATTCTCACTCATCGCGATAGATGTTCGTCAAAGCGTGCGTACTGGACAAAAAAAGGAGTTTGGCAGACGGGTGAGGATTTAAAGTGGACTTATAAAGAACCTCCGATATCTCGTAAGCAGGGCCTTCTCCGCTTGCATTAAAAACAAGCCCCAAAATCGGGCTCCCCGTTGCCGCCTATGATCCTCCGGAGTAGCTGAAGGAGGGGAGGAAGGGTTGGGTGCACTATATGAGGCCGAGAATCGTTCGATTATAAATCGTGGGATCATCGTTCGCAAAGGCGTCGACGGCTAGCGCAAATAATCCGTAACGTAGACTTCGGATGCTTTGAATCGTCACTCTGACGCACGATACGTGTGGATCAATCAGTAATCCAGCGTCAATCTGCATCACAAAACGCAATTCATTGAACCTTGAAACGTCACTCTGAAATACGATACGATTTCCAGAAAGGTGGGCTACATCCTGAGAACTGTAAGGTGAGGGACTAAAGTGGACTCAGTTCCCCCCAATAACCTAAAAACACCATGAGGGACGCCTCAAATCGGTGTAAGAAGACTGGTACCAGCAAAGAAGCAACAACAACAAAGACATCATAGACATATACAAAGGTATGCCCGTTGTAAGGTCACAACTCTTTTAAGAGGGGATATCTGTCAGGGTCATGACCGATGACACATGTGTCATACATGTCATATACGTGTCATACCTGTCAGACATGTCATACCATTTCATGTCATGTCGTGTCATATATTACTATGACAGTCGACAGTACGGTCGACCATGACTGTACACGTCGAGTCGCGTCAAACATTATTATGACAGTCGTCAGTACGGTCGACGATGACTGTACAGGTCGCCAGATGATAACGTCACATCACCTGTCATTATTCAAGGAAAGACTTGAATGACCCTGTCATCGAGAGTTCGTACGTCGAACTCGAAGATGGCAAAGCAAAGATAACATCTTGAAGTACAAACAAGAACCATCTTCGCTTTTAGCATGTGCGGAACTCGCATGCGCAGCATGAACGAACTAGTCGTTATTACCATGCTGGTCGTTCAACCTACGTCTCGGGTTCACAACCCAATGGCGGTACTATCTATGATGATAGGAGACGTATGGTATAAGATGAGGAAGCGTTGGGCTTCAGCAGATCTTCTTTGAGAGACTGCACTCATCACCCGCTTTTACGTACACTCGCGTTGCTGTCCAACTTCGCAGTGTTTGTTTGTATATTGATAAAATATTCACGGCCTGTATATCTCGCCGTATCATCAACAAACATGCGACATTTCCCAGCACTGTGCGCTGTTTCAGGCCTCAACCCCAACTTTGGTCGCCATCGTACGCAACGGTGGCTCCCGCCAACCCTCGGCACATTATGGATGGACTGTGCTGAGCATGAAGGTGATTTCCAAATAGATATATCACCCTCCCCTCTATCCCACTCCCAATCGCGTGGCACCAAACATGCGACATTTTCGAGCACTGTGGGCTGTTGTTTCCGCCCTCAACTTTGGGCGTCACCGTACGCAACGGCGGCTCCCCGCCAACCCTTGGTATAATATGGACGGAACATGCTGGGCATGCAGGTGATTTTCAAATGAAAACATTGCCCGTTCCCCCCATCTCATTCCTGACGGCATGGTATCAAACATGCGACATTTCCCAGCACTGTGCGCTGTTTCAGGCCTCAACCCTAACTTTGGTCGCCATCGTACGCAACGGTGACTCCCCGCCGACCCTCGGCACATTATGGATGGACTGTGCTGAGCATAAAGGTGATTTCCAAATAAATATATCACCCTCCCTCCTATCCCACTCCCGATCGCGTGGCACCAAACATGCGACATTTTCGGGCACTGTGGGCTGTTGTTTCCGCCCTCAACTTTGGGCGCCACCGTACGCAACGGCGGCTCCCCGCCAACCCTTGGTACATTATGGATGGAACGCGCTGGGCATGTAGGAGATTTTCAAATGAAAACATTGCCCGCTCCCCCCATGTCATTCCTGATGGCATGGTATCAAACATGTGCCATTTTCTGGGATTATGACAATGTGGATTGTGTCAGGCCTCAACTCCAACTTTGGTCGCCATCGTACGCAACGGCGGCTCCCGGCCGCAACCCGTGGCGTATTGTACAGCAACGGTGGCTCCCCGTCGACCCTCGGCACACCATGGATGGAATATGCGTATGGGGGATCGCTTGGCAACTAAGAGTTGTTCCATTCATTGTCGCAAACCGGGGGGGGGGAGGGGGTATGGCAGTTCACTCCCCACCACCCCAGTGGACATTTAGATGTCAATGCACAGTGTTAATCAGCAGTGGCAAGCACCATCATGTCACCACGCCACACCCTCTCTCCGGACAAAAACAATGAAATCTTCCCCCCACCCTTGCGCGACAATAAATGGAACACTCATAAAGGCGGCAGGCATGCAACATTTTCATTTTCAAGTCAGTCAAAAACATTTTTTTATCTGCAAATTTGCATACACTGCCGAGCGTGCAGCGCCCTGTTTAGGCGCATTTATGGGAGATAGCTCGCCACGGACGGGATCTAGTTGCACAGGTGCCAGGCGTGTGGCAACTCTTCGGTTTCACTCTGCACTGCATCGCCTCAAGTCAAACTTGATCAGAAGCTTTTTTGGCCTGGCCCGAAGGGTTTTATGTTCTTACTGAAAGAAAGGCATCAGCGCGTCCAGAGAAGATTTCTCTGGCTGAATGAACCTCTGTGTTCTTGGGTTTAACCAACCCAGCAGCTCCCCCCTCTAACTCTGGTGCTCCTTTATGTCTACGTGCAGATTTGTCTGCACCAGAGTTCTTACTAGAAAGACACCCGCCGAGAGGATACAGTACGGCAAAGAAATACCCCCCCCACACACACACACACTGACACACCGGTTTGACCTCAGCTGTTGAGCTGCTTTTTGTCATTTCATTATACCGTTACTGTTATTCGTTTTGGGGAGGGTGACGGAAATTGTGATCCCCGGCGCCGAGAAAATTATTCTATGTATAGGGTGTAGCAAGCTCGCGGCAACCTGCGGAGTCTCCTATTTTTGCCTTGCGCAGTTTGCTTGGCGTTTTAAAACAGACAAGGAGTTGCTTACGTGTGCATAATTCTGTGCAATATTGGTCCTGGCATCAAACGGTACTTTTGGGGCTGCAGTCTGAGTTGAGACGAACCCCGCACAGCTTGGGTTGAATTCCCAACAGTTCCGGGGCGCGTTTAGTGTTCTGCTATTGGCGGACGAGCTCCTACGTATACGTACTGTAATACCGGATGGGAGCCCGTAACAACAGGAGACACGCAGTCCTCATTGCACGTGTGACATAGAGGGAATCCAGATAAAGCCCTGACTGCTGAGCGACGCACCCGTCTGCGAATCGTACAATCATTGTGATGCCTTCAGTGTTCAGGTTTGGTGTGCATCGGAATCGCGCAAGTGTCGATGTAGATGCCATTCACCGCCATGAGATGGTGCACCGACCATGCCCCGTATGCAATTTGCACCAGTGGAATTTGATGACGATGGCAAACCGCCATGTTTCCGATGCTCACAGGCATGCTATGATAATGGCTATGTGGCGCTTTACCCGGCGAACTCGGGTTTATCTGTTTTTTGAATTGGTACAGCCGCACCTCTGTCCCGATCGCGCTGAATATGCATGGGGTGAAGCATGGATGGACGACTCTGCGATTAATGGTTATTCCGATCGATGGTGTCCACATATTGGTCTATTGTTACCAGAAGACGAAACGACACCTTTTGACGAGTACTGTATCAGTTGCGATTGCCTTAGTTGAGCAGGTATAAAGGCACTCGCCTCGCTTGTCATCACAACTCACTTTCCAGCTCTACACTACTCAGAACTGACCACACATAGCCCAAACGCTACCTGAAAACCCCAAGGCAAACTCGTCATGAAATGCGATTATTGTGATCTTCCTGCCAACGTCCGCACATGGTTTAATGCTGGCTCGTATCTTGTTGCGATAAATGACCATAACGAACATTTCGCGTGTATGCGCTGTTCTTGCGAAATATTCATGTGCCAGGACGCAATGAATGACGAAGACGCACGGGGTATACTGGGAGCTGATAGATTATATCATTCCTTTCCGGCGTCTGAAAGGCATAGAGTGAACCGATTCGGGATCTCTTGCCTAGAAGTAATACTAAGTACTTTGCAATGTAATGGCAACACTCTACTATGATGTACGACGCTACGACCATTGGTTGCTGACTTATGGCTTTTGCGACATATCTATATTAGGTCGTGACATGCTGCTACCAATGTTTACTTAGTGCCTCACCACATATATATATATATTCCCACGCTATACATTCTTTGGTCGGGGTGCGACTCCGCTTGTGGTGTAGTGGAATCCCTAGGAGCACGAGGGCCTTCGATCCGACCTGACTGAGGGAGGGGATCCGATAGACTGGAAAATCGGCACACACATACACACTATATAAAGCTTGCTTTCGCGACATCGCTATCCATTTCTCACTTTCGTTCACCATCCACCCACCTCCTACCACCATTCCAAGAAGATTGATGCGCATCTAGCTTGCCCGATGGTTGACATAAATACGTGTTACTAAAACATGTTCTCCCCTTTATTCGAGCCAGGTACAATCGGCGAGTACGAGCGGCATGCGATGCCTACGCTAAAATAATTGATGGCCGATTACCCACAGTGCAATGCAGGATTGTTAGCCGGCAATCCTCCCGTATCCAAAATTGAAAATCCCGATGTTTTCCCAAACCTTGTGTTGCGGTATCATTATTTCGTTGAGAAGCATGATCCCGAGTTGGTCCGTTTGGAATAATGGAAGACTGAAGACAACTAAAATGCCATGATGTGCCAATGAGATGCCACCGACTCTCTGTCGTGTCTGGAGCAATAATGATGGCAATTACTTTGAAATCATGTAGCTAGTCATTTGTATCAAATCGGCAGACAACATGACCATTTGGCACGGCACGGAAAATTCACTATCGAACATTTATGAGCAACCATATAGTAACACTACTAACACGACTAGCAAACATCCTACTTGTAATTAAACGAATAGACAACGTTCATGCAACAATACCTGTGTGATGATAGTTGTATAGCCGCGTTTTTTGACGCGGGCCTTGTGTTTATGAACACACCCAATCAAAAAGTAGATCTCTCTCTGTTGATTGCTCGATGATCACACGAACCACAATAGCAAACAGCATAATAAAGGCATACCGTACCGCATAAACGCATATCGCAACCTACGTGACTGCCACGTGTCTGCATTACACTGCGCGTTATGATGACGTGGCAGGTCACCCGTCGTCTATAAACGGAGAATAGTAGCAGAAAAACACCGTCTAAAAACATGCATACTGGTTCACGTATCCCCAATAGTCTGTTAGTCCCTTAATGCCCCATTGGCCACGGGATGGCGCATGTTGTTGTCGGTGGACGCCCATGTGGCATGCACCCTACTATTTCCATGAAATCCATTCAAATCGCCAAGCTGATTTCAGTAACTGATTTTCATGATTTTTTTTGGGAGATCGCCAGGTGCCAGATAGGTACCGCAAGTGGTAATATTGCACAAGTATAGCCTGCCCAATGATAGGTGGGCGTGGCGGTGAGTTGGGATTATGCCATTGGTCGCTATAATATGGCTACTGCTCGGTGGTACTTGTCATATTTATATCAGCGGGAACTGCTTAAGTATGGGGCCACATTGCCCAAATTGCAGCTTTGCATGGCCCATAGCATGTGGTCTATGAGACATATTACCAATAGTGAGCATAGTGATGCATAAATATGACTTCAAAGTATACCTCGGTATTTTTGGGGGAATTTTCCAACCATTAGGGTGCGTGTTATTGAATATTTTGCTCGAATTTTGGGTCGAAAAATGTCATAATTCAGCATTTTCGTCTTAGTGGTGGTGTTTACCATGCGTTGAGAGCTTAATATATCGTCGTTATAAGCCATTTACGGTTATGAACCCTTACATTGGGTCATAAATTCGATATGTGGGTGGTGGTACACCACCCCCTATGCATCTAAGGGGCCATTAGGGGCCACACCGCCACTAGTCCTTCCCCAAGGACTAGCCAAATGAATTAAATTTAGAGCATGACATAGCCCTAAACCGCGGCTAGATTACGGGTACCCAAACTTTGAAATTCAACTTCCCACAAAGATAGGCACTTAGGTTGTGTCCCAAAGGACTTTTTGAAGCATGGTGTTGGGTCTAGGGCCAAATAATCCGGTCGTAATATACATTTCCGCCTAGTCCTTGGGTAAGTACTAGTGGCCCGGATAGTAGCCATTTATCAGTGATATATCAAATATCGGATTGGTTCGGGAAAATATCATTATCGATCGATATCTTTTCGGAACATATCAGAATAATTAGTATCGATCGATATGACTCTGCCAAATATCAGTATCGATCAATTTCCGAAACTTGAAAAAAAAAAAATATCAGTATCGATCGATATTGATATTGAAAATATCAATATCGATCGATATCCGATTTTCCAACCGATTATATACCTTGCTGTAGAGGGGTGAGCGTGGCTGCGTAGGTAGGATGTTGTGGGGTGCCGCGTTTTCGCGGCACTTAACTGACTGTGTAGATGATGAGGTAAGCGCGACGAGTGACGGAGGAGAGTATGGAGAAGATGGGCTAGAGAGCGCTGGGCCCCCCGTCTGTATGCAGCATCGCGCAGAGTATGGTACCTAGTCGTGGCTCGCGACACGTAAAATGGGCCATGACAGCGGATTCGACAAGTGCAAGGACCTCGACCGGTCCCCCCACTCTTACTTTCCGCCCACCCCCGCCGCTCCGCATTCTTCCTCACGGCTATATACTTCATTATACATCCGCGCGTGTGGATAAGGGTTTACCCGCATGGATTAGCAGAATCATTCGTGTGAATACAGGTGTCCGCGCACATACGGTTTATTTACATATATAATACATCGTGTATCATCCGCAATCATCTGAATCAGATGAACTACTACGGTCATCCTCGCTACTACTGTTATCATCGATCGAAGAAATCCGCCTTGCGATCCAACACAACTTGCAAGCAATCAGTTCGTCGTCGAATGGCCAAAGGGACGACATTTCCTTTGTACCGGGCAAGCCAAGCCGGCATGAAAGGAACATCCTGAATTATCACTTGATTCTCAATGCTGTTTGCGCGAACGAATGGCTGAGACACGTCCCATGGCATGTCTTTGCGCAGGTAAATGTTCTTGCTGATGTCGTCCGCAAGCGCAGCCGCCTTTGGGTACCATCGGGCCTTCAACAGAAAGATCTCGTGACCGGGAAGATTAAGCTTGACGATCTTCATGATTTCCCCATACCTATCTTCATCTTCATCGTCCGGTATCTCGCCTGTAAGAAGTTGGGCTGGAGTTGGCACTCCCGGACTTCGAAAGATGCTCTTGAAATACCGTTGACAACTCTTCAAACCAATGTCGCTGTCGTGCACTCGGAAATCTTCACGCCCAATCTTGATGCTAGGATACTCCGTCCACGGGGCGATGCCGGCTAAGGCGAAGGCCTGCTCCTCCTCGGTGAAAGGCTGAATCTGCAAAGTTGCTGGGCACCTCCTCCACGTGTCTGGTTGTAGAAACACCGGAACCACATCATTCGTCATCGGCCTTCGACGACCCGCCCGTCGGTTGCGACGATTCCGTTGCACACGGTTCCTGCATTCGCAAGGTACACACGGGTGGACTCAATGTTCCGTACGTTGGCATACGGTGTCCGTACGTCGTCCGTACGTCGTCCACATGGCATTCGCACAATTTACAGTCATGCATATAAGTTGGTACCTGTTGAATGCGTCGAGTCTGTCGTCGAACTTTTTGCACAGAGTTTCGTACTCGGGGAACTCGGTACGAAGGTAGACTTGAATATTTCACCTGTCATCTTTCGCGATTGACGCCGCGCAAGTGAATTAGTTGTCTTACAAGAAGACTAAAGAGAGAAAAAAACGGAAAATAGTGAAAACCCATCCGTACGTACGGACAGGTATTCCACACGTGTGGACGACGTCGTCCGCACGGGGGACCCTTCGTCCACGCGCTTGGACAAGTGGTATTGACCAAACGGACAATAGTAAAGTACCGTCCGTGCGTATGGATCGCTGTCCACACGTGCGAACGAGTGCGTGCACACGTACTTACAAAGCATCCACACGCATGGACAGACAAACATGCATGGTACACATGATACTAACCAGCACAGCAGCTTTTCACCCTGACCGCGGATCAATTGCAGGACCTTGCTCGTGGGGCTTCACGCTCACGTGTTTCCTTGGAAGAGCTGTTCGACAGGCGCTAGCTTAGAAATCGTTTGCCTAACTAAAAGTGCTATTGAGCTGTCCCGAGAGCCGCATCTTGGTGCTTCGTGCTACAGTAAGCTGCAATTTTTGCATAGGGCCACCGTCTACATGAAGAAAACGAGCTAAGGGGAGCACTGGCGACACGGGCAATCCGAAAGATCTCAAGGCAAAAAGAGCTTTTACGTGGAAAAAGGAGGAGTACAGGAAACGCTCAGAGTCAGTGCCTGCTGTAGACAAACAGGCGACAGAATATTTGCAGCGTTCGACTTCACTCAGCCCTGAGGGGCGATCCATGTTCAAAGTTTATGACTTATAACAATGTGTACTTGGAACAGTGGAGACACTTTTTATCAGACACCTTATTTTCTGTAAGAAGGGCATCGCGAAGAATCCACTTAGTTTACTCGATCCATAGATCAGGCGACCGCTTAACTGGGTGGGGCAACTCCTTCGTGTAACTGAAGTCAGAGACAGTTTGTCGTTTGTTGGACCTCACGCTTTGTTTTTCCTCGGACAGTATGGTGCCAGCACTCCAATCGAGCCACTTTTCCCAAGAAGGTTTTTTCAGCGGCGGAATCTGTGCTGTTTTTGCGGTGAGAGGATCCAGATGACCCGTGGGATCGCGGGGGACGGCTTACCCATAATCCTGAGAACCCGATCAGTCGAGGACTGCTCAGGATCCCACATCACCTTAGACCACCGCTTGCAAGTTCTGATCTGTTTGCCTAGACCCCTGCTGTCTAAAGAATTATAACCGCTCCAAAACTAATCCTGCCTAGGGACTGCGGTTCAGACATCTGTTTAGCCCTTGCCGTCGGCTTCAGTAGGGGGTTAGGCCGACCGAGTGCAGAGCGGGTTTCCCGCTTTGTATGACAGTGCAGTACACATCAAAACTTAATAGCGGTGGGGGGTGGAAAGGGAAAAGCTCCCTTTAAAATCCAACCCACACCAGTTAACTGGTGTCTTTATTTTATTTTATTCTTCCATCAAAGGGAAGGGTCATACGCGCTGGATTTCACAGTTGGTTTCTGTCTCAGTCCCGAAAAAAGTCTGAACCAGTGTCATGGTCATATCGTCTCGCATCGCCTCGCGTGTCATCGTGATTTAATTTACACGATTATTAACCCCTAAACCGATTGTTGGGTAGAAATCTACCCAAGCCGAAACCTTCACTGAATCCTTAATTTCAAAGTCGGTTTTTATCCAAATTCAACTTTGATGACAGTTTTGAAAACGTATATATCAGGCGCATCCAACCATGCCCTTAACTTTGAGCTCATCGAAACTATATTCATATGATTTGAGGGTAAAATAATCTTGAAGATGTGCGTTTATCTTCACTTGCAAATCTGATGTATCACCGTATCATTCCCGTAGCCCTAGTTAGGGTCTATTCTGTGTAAGTACTATTAATAGGTACTTGCATGTTAGATTAGGGTCACGATTAGGGTTTTGTAATGCGTATTACTCATGATTATGCCAACGTGGGTAAAATGCCATTCAACATTTAATAAGTTCGTCAGCACATCGTAGCTTCATACACATATGCTCTAAATCGATGCGGCTTAATACGGCGTTTTCGGTGATATCTTCAAATTTGGATTTGGATTTTGTAAGCAGAAGATATTCACGAATTGGTAAACACGAAAAACACAGGTGATTCCAAAATCGGTTTAGGGGTTTAAAACAAATAATCTCGTCCATCGATATCGCGGATACGATTACCGTTGGCGCTGGCGTTGACTAGCTCAAGCATAAAGCGCTCGTTGCCGACACGTCTATCGCTCATAATTTTCTTAACGTTCCTTCGCCTCATGGGCGGAACGGTGTCCACGGTGACTGTTGTGTGATGCGCAGGGATTGCGGAAATGTTTGGCTGTTTGTATTTTCCAATTCGTTTATTGCATATATGTGAACTCACGGTATTCGGTTTGCACAGCTTGTGTCGCAGGTTTTCCGATGGCGAGGAGGGACGCACCTTTTTGAGATGTGGAAATCTAGGGCAACCTAGCTTGGGATGATACCCAACCACATCGGACTCACTTTGTTTTCATATTCAATCTACTCACCTTGCATATGCATACAAACTTTGAGGAGCATCGAGGTGGGATGAATCGTCTTAGACTGATTTATCTTTTTGGGTTTATGGCGCCATCGCGGCCTCTTGGGGTGTGGAAGTCAAGGTTGCGCATGCCAACCTTGCTTGGGTTCGAACCCAACCACATCGAAGTCTCAATTGATAAGGACGCACAAGCGAGCCTTAGGATATAATATAATATGATAGATAGCACGGTGTTATTGCACGGTAACACGCGTGCAACTTATGAGCGGGTAATGAGTGCAGACTTCGGACGAAGATACTGCTGTAGTACAACGCTACGCTCATCTATACCGAATGCCTCCCATCTCATAGATGGCACCGCTATTGGGTTGTGAACCCAAGTCATTGGTTGAACGACTAGTATCGGCTGAACGAATAATGCGTTCGCCATATGATACTCCGCATGCTTGTTCAGAACATGCTAGAAGCGAAGATGCATTCTTCTCCGAACCATTCGGTACTTCAAGATAGCATCTTGCTTCGCCATTCTCGAGTCCGACATACGGCCTCTCGATGACATGTGTCATTCAAGTCTTACCTTGAATAAATGACAGATGATGTGATTTATCATCTCGATGGCATGTACAGTCATAGTCGACCGTACTGACGACTGTCTGTCATTATAATATATGACATGACTCGACATGACATGACATGACATGACATGGTATGACATGTCTGACAGGTATGGCACGTATGACATGTATGACACATGTGTCATCGGTCATAACCCTGACAGATCTCCCCTCTTAAAAGAGTTGTGACCTCACAACGGGCATACCTTCGTATATGTCTTTGATGTCTTTGTTGTTGTTGCTTCTGCTGGTACCAGTCTTCTTACACCGATTTGAGGCGTCCCTCACGGTGTTTTTAGGATATTGGGGGGAACTGAGTCCACTTTAAACCCTCACCTTAGGCAGTAGCCTTACAGTTCTTAGGATATAGCCCCCTTTGAATTGCGTATCGTATTGCAGAGTGACGATTCAAGGTTCAATGAATTGCGTTTCGTGATACAGATTGACGCTGGATTACTGATTGATCTCTGCGTATCGTGTTTCAGAGTGACGATTCAAGGTATCCGAGGTTTACGTTACGGATTATTTGCGCTAGCCGTCGACGCCTTTGCGAACGATGATCGAACGATTTAACAATTTATAATCGCACGATTCTCGGCCTTATATGTATAACTGATCGTTTGCTGTTCGTTTCCACAGTTATTATATATTAGTGCACCCAACCCTTCCTCCCCTCCTGAAGCTACTTTGGAGGTTCACAGGCGGTCATGGGGAGCCCGTTGTTTTCGGAGTTATTTCACCGGGGACTTGTTTAAATGCAAACGGAGTGGCCCTGCTTAACGGCATTGGACTTATAATCCTTAACCGGTCTGCTCAACTCCTCAATTTCTTTTGTCCAGTACGCACGCTTTGACGAACATCTGTCGCGATGATTGAGAATGGATTCGCTACGTACCAATGTGAAATTTATTTAGTTATGTTTGTCAGGCATAACTTAGGATCACAACTCCGTCTACCTCAGTCGATGTCTCCGGTAGCTTCGGATGACTGGCCATAGAATCCGATGACAAACCACGGTCTTGGCAAAGGTAGCATTTAGCAGTTTTTATTTATCCACAGATATGATATCTCGCATGTGTGCGTATCTGTGCAAGGGTATGATTTTGTACAAGGCTCACTACACCTTTAGCAAGGAAGGATCAATTTCCCGCTTCTATGCAACATAATGATAAAACATTAAGAGCAAGGCATATAGATGATCGACATGTATTAGTATATATTACAAGAAGTAAGGGCATCAGGCTTAATATAATGTCGAGCCTTCATAGGCAGCTATCATGTCTGCTGCATTGGTCAGCTCTGTGGCTTTGACCCAGGTGTCATGCTCAGGGCCGTAGCCTGCATATCGCACTAAGTAGTACTTGACACCTCTAGTGATCTTATCTGAGAGTATATGTGATATCTCAAACAGTGGTTGCCCTTCTTCGGTGATCATCTGTGGCAGAGGCAAAGGTGCTTGGATCGAGTCGTTATACAGCTCTATTCTGGATACAGGCTGTACCGGATGGATACGGATATCGAGGTCTCCGAAATCTAACTCGTATGCACGCCCATGGCTTAGCACTTTGGATATAGTAAACGGCCCAATATATGGCTGCTTAAAGTGTCTGCCTGCCTCTGTCAAACCAGTCCATTGGATAAACTCGGTCCGTAAAAGAACTTTCTGCCCTTCTGCATATTGCCGGGGCATGCGAGTCTTATTGAATCTGGCTTGGCTAATTTCTGCTGCTTGGGAAATGTTGTCTACCGCGTTGGCATGTACAGCCGAGTACTGGTCAAAATGATCTCGAATAGCTTTCTGTATTGGAACAGGAGCTTCTGGCGGAATAGTGATTGCCAGGTCATGAGGCGAAAGTGGCTGCGCCATCGAGTCGAGATAGAATGGTGAATAACCAGTAGATGCAGAAACTGTGTTGTTAATTGCAAACTCCACCAGAGGCAACTTGTCCTCCCACGAATTGGCTGAAGTATCATTGGAACAACACCTGTGAATGGAAAAATACTATCTAATCAGTTTATAAACCAGAGGATGGTGAATATCGAATCAACAATTTGAAAAGTACCTGAGGATATCCTCAATGAAGGCATGGCTCCTCTCATTGGCTGCATTCGACTGTGGATGGTGCGAAGACGTCATAGACAATCTCGTACCAGTAGATTTCCACAGTGTTTGCCAGAATGTAGAGGTGAATCTGGGGTCTCGATCTGAGATGATGTTCCTCGGAAGACCATGGAGCTTGAAGATATGCTGCATATATATCGAAGCAGTATGCTGAGCAGTCCAGGTCATGCTGAAGGGAATGAGATGACAGCGATCAGAGAATTGGCACATTACCACAAATAAACTGCCGTGCCCATTAGTGGTGATAGGCAGGTCAGTAATCCAGTCAAGAGATACATCAAGCCATTTTGTCTTAGGCACACAATATCGTATATGTGACTGACCATAAGGCTTGTGTCGCCTCGTTTTCTGGCGTTGACAAACGGGGCACTCCCGAATGTACTGGATGGCTGCCGTCGTCATTCCTGGCCAGTAATATCGGCTACGCAGTAGATGAAGCATGCGATTTTTGCCTACATGACCAGAAATAGTGGCTGAGTGGCACTCATGAAGGAGAATGTGGCGAAGCTGTGTGATCTCGCCGTCATCTGTAGGGACCTTGGCAGTAGGTGGAATGTACAGCTGTCTGCCAAATATGGTCTTGCGATAGATCAACCCCTGAATGAGCTCGAAGCTGAAGCTGCTGACTGACTGTGATGAAGTCGATGATGTCAGGTTAGCCAATATAGTCTGTGCAAATATGTCGCGATCATACTGGGATATAATGATGTCGTGAAGCTGATGAGCTGATGAAGAAGATACAAGAGCAATGAATGTAGAATCTGTAGGTGGTATGACTGGAACCTCGGTGATGTCTATGTGTTTCAGACAATCAGTGAGTTCAAAGAGTGTAGAGATACGAGTGAGTGCGTCTGCAACCTTATTCTTCTCGCCAGAAATGTGCTCAATTCGGAAGTTGTACTCGGAGAGCTCATCCAACCACCTCGCCTGTTTTGGGCTTAGTGTGGATTTAGACTGGAAAAAAACCAGTGGCTGATGATCTGAGCGTACAATAGTCTCAGGAGCTCCCAGCAAGATGTGGCGAAAGAATCAGAAGCCCTCTACAATGGCAAATAGCTCGATCTCAGGAATAGGCCAACGTCTCTGTGTATCGGAGAGAGTGACGCTGTGATAGCCACATGGCTTCATACCTTTTCCTTGGTCCTGTAGTACCACTTGACCAACGTGTGTGCCTGATCCATCGACCTCCATAATAGATGGCAGTTTATGATCTGGAAGTTGCAGTACTGGAGCATTGCAGATGGCACTCTTGAGGTTATCAAATGCCTGCTGCTGCTCTGATTCCCAGACAAACTCTGCATTATCTTTAAGGAGACGATTGAGCGGCTCGGCAATCTTGGAGAACTTTGGTATGAATCTCCTAAATTGACCGACCATGCCCAAGAATGACCGAAGGGATGCCTTGCCATCTTTAGCCATACATGCGGCGTAGAGGCTGCTTTCCAACGGTAGGACCATAAGACACTGGAGGCTGTATTGCCATAACTGCTCGGATTCTGTCTTCGATGATGGATAGGCCTGCTTCAGAGATGTGATGTCCGATAAAGTCTATGGATCTGACGATGTGACGAACAACTCCACCTTGGAAGTTCTGATGAAGAACTGGTGATCTCTGCAACGCTGGAGGAACTGTCGGACATGACTCACGTGGCTGTCAAAATCCGGACTGTATACAATAGTATCATCCATGAAATTGACAAGGAACCGATCGATGAAGTCGAAGAATGCCCGATTTCCTACACGTAGAGCTGTTGCAGGAGCATTGGTCAATCCGAAAGGCATAACTGTCCACTCATAGGAACCGTATCTGGTGCGAATAGCTGTTTTGTGGATGTCATCTGGATGTATATGGATCTGATGGGAAAACTGATTGAAGTCAAATCTGCTAAACCATCGTGCACCTTTTAGCTGTTCAAGAAGGGTGTCGTGTGGTGGCAATGGATACGTGTCCTTAATTGTGATGTTATTAAGGGCTCGATAATCACAGCACATCCTCCACTTCCCACCTGGCTGAGGAGCGAAAATGATAGGACATCCATATGGAGATGATGACGGACGAAGGATACCCAATTCGACATACTTGATGATCTGTCGTTTGAGCTCTTCCATCATGGGCACTGGTATGGTACGAACTGGCTGCGATGGCGGCTTGTGCCCAGGTTCAATGTTGATTCGATGATAACCACCTTCAAACCGTTCTGGCATATGACCAGCTGGAAGATCCTCCGGGAATATGTCTGAAAAGTCTTCCCTCATTTGATCACGTGCTGCTGTGACCTCTGGGTCTTCCATAGTGGTGTCTGAGTCTGCTGCTGCGAAGACCAGTTCACCATCGACCTCTGAGAGAAAGAAGAGATCTACGGCTTCTTCAGCCGAACCACTGGATCGAATACGACATATCCCTACCATTTTAGAAAATGTTAGTACGCGCACTAACGGTACGCTAAAGACCCACTAACTGTATAAGAGTACGGCGCGTTAGTGTGCATGTACGTACTCTAAAGGCACACTAACCGCCACGTTAGTGTGCCGTTAGGTCGTGCATTCTATGAAACACACCTTCACGACACCTTAACGGCATACTAACTCAGTATGATTACTTGCGTTTAGGACATTAACTGTGCCCTAAGTGTGCAACTAACGGAACCCTAACGGAACAATAACGGGACACTAACGACACACTAACAGAGAATATTAACAGGCAGTTAGTCCGTAGATAGTGTATATGTAGTACATACTTAGTGCACCTAAAACGTACACATTAACGGCATACTAATAACACACTAGCTCCGTGCATTAACGGGTGGTTAGTACATAGTTAACACACTGTTAGCATACATTAACTACATGCGAGTTACACATTAACTGGTACCCTAGTGTATTAACGGTATACTAACTATGCACATTAACCGTTATTGTTAGTGCGTCTTTAGTGTGCTGTTTGTGTGCTTTTAGTAGTATATTAACGACACACTATACGAGCTTCACGCAGCGCACGAAATCCGCAATAAACAGTGACATAAACAAGCAATGAAGATACGTGCGAAACAGGCCAGTTTTTATTATTAAAAAAACCAATAGGTTGGTAACCTGCTAGTAGTCCTCACTAACTAGTGCTACTCATTCGGTGTCATTGCCCCCTTTCGGTGGACCCGCGAATGCATGTTCCAGCAATCCATACCGCACGTACTTGCCGTGCACTACGAGGTTGAGCTTCTTCGGGAGCTTTTTACCCCTCAACAGGTCCTCGTAATATTTTTCTGTGACTTTGCTGAGGGTCTTGGTTTTAGCTTCATCCTCGCTGACATGCTTGTCCGTAGAGGAGAGGATGTGCTTTAAAACTTTCCACGCTTTTTGGTGCCACTCATCCGCACCAGTCTTCTTGGAATTGAATTGTTTCACCTGTCGAAAACGATATATACAAGTTAGATATACATGGATAATCTAAAAAGGTAACTTGGAAAATGCTGAGAACCTGACACACTAACTGGACGACACTTAGTGTACAGAAGGCACACTAACATATCACTAACGGGACACTAACGTTAAAGCATGCATATATATGTTTCTCACCTTGATGGACAAAAACTCCGGAGGGAGTTTAATGTCGGACTTTCCCGGGCCGTGGACGGTTTCAGCGTGCAGTTCGCAGGCTGATATCGTCCCGGACAGGAGGGGCACGGTCTTTTTCAACGTCAACGGGGGGCTCGACGTGAAATAGTCCTTTGGATCGAGGATTTCGGACTCGATAAGTGCTTCATCGGAATCCGTCGGTCGGGCGTAGAGGTACACCTCTTTGCCGACAGGGTACCGCTTTGCCAGGTCCGACTGATCAGCAGCGTCCTCCTCTTCTTGAGCGGTGGCCTTCCCCTTTGAAGGGGACGCCACCGCATTCGCCTTCCCCTTTGAAGGGGACGCCACCGCATTCGCCTTCCTGGGGGATTTCTTCGGAGGGGCATCCACCTCGGGCGCTCTACCCTTGCCCTTTCCCTTGTCTGGTCCCTTGGAGGCGGCTTCTGCCGCCTCCTCCTCCTCCTCCTCCTCCTCCTCGGACTCTTCCAGGAGCTCCCAAGCCTCGAAGCAGTACTCATCTGCGAAAAACCCCTCGCCGGGAATTCTGTTAGTAGCCGTATAGTGTATTAATAGTGTACTATGACTACGGGTTAGTGTATTGTTAATATACGGACAGGATAGTGCATAAAAGGCGCCTTAAAGAAAAGGCGCAGTGCATAAAAAGGGTCATAACGTACTTATTGCCTCCCTTAACTCTTCTTCAACCTCCGCAGCGGTGGAAGGAGGCTCCACCAGCGTGATCCCTGCCGCCTCCAATGCCTCCTTCTTGGCCTTGTCGTTGTTGGCGGAGATTTTCAGGCCCTTCGCTTCCTTCAATCCCGAATATGGGTGGGCGTTGGAAGTGCTAAGCACCCACTCCTTACCCTGCTTATTCCACTTCCCATAGCGATAAACGTTTTTGAAATTCCCAACATCGGCCCGCACGCGCGCCCTGATGAAAGGCTCAATCGTGCTGTCCTTCCTGGTATCGAAGCCCGCTTCCGCCGCGACCTCCTTCACTAAGCGGTTGTAAGCCTCGTGCTGCTCCGATGTCTTCAGGATAGGACACCACTTCTCCTCCTTGGCCGACTTGACTACAAAAAGAACACGCACCCACGCACAACACAAGATGGTTAAACGGTATTTTTTACGCTAGAAAGCCGCGCGCTCAACTTCAAGAAACGAAAACAAGGAAATTGCACGAAACCGCGCGGTGAGTCATACTTAGAGTGATACTCACCGGTCACTGTTCGGATCGCATTCCTCACCGCTCTTTCGTGGGGTTTCATAGGGCCCCTGACCCTTTGTTGCGTCCCATCCTTTTTGGCTTTTGGCTTTCTCCTACTTGCTAGCTCAAACTTTGCCTGGTGTTGGATTTTCCCGTCGGCTTGTTGGGAGGGCGAGGCCGCGCTCAATGCTGGGCGCGTTGCCTTCACATAGTTCAAGAGACCCGCTATCGACTCATCCTCATCATATTCATTGCACAGTTCTTGGTACTTGTTCTTTTCTTCTTCAGTGGGTTCCATTTTTCTAACGAGGCAGGGAACGAAGCTGTTTCTTTGGCGGCGATAGCGCTCCTTTAGTGTCCTAGCTGGAGAACTTTACGCTCAGCCTGTCGCGGTCGGTCGGTCAAGGTATGATTTTCAAATTTCGATTGTGACCTTGGTCATTATTTCCGTTGCTATGTGATCATCCGTGATCGTAGCTCAGTTGGACATAATGTCGAAGGTCAAAGGTCATTCATCGTGTGAAACCACATGCGAAGGTTCAAATCCTTTGCGGTGATCTTTTAATCGCGCGATTCGACGCCATCGCGCGATCTCCATGGTTCCACGAAAATTTCCTATCACATTTGGGAATTTAGAGTTTTTAGGGAATCTTCCATTGTTGGTGCGCTAACGGGACGCTAACGGCAAGCCTTTGCGCAATAACGTTGCCCTAACTGCACACTAACAGAAGGAATCTTTTAGGGAATATGCCAATGTGAGTTAGTGCATGGCACCTTAACGACGTCCTAAGGGGGCCGTTAGGTGTTTTGTTTCATCCAGTGCACTAACCTAGCGACCAGTTAGTGCACTGGATGAAACAAAACACCTAACGGCCCCCTTAGGACGTCGTTAAGGTGCCATGCACTAACTCACATTGGCATATTCCCTAAAACATTCCTTCTGTTAGTGTGTAGTTAGGGCAACGTTATTGTGCAAAGGCTTGCCGTTAGCGTCCCGTTAGCGTCCAGTTGGCGTAAAACCCTAAATGGAAGATTCTCTAAAGCCTTTAAAAATTCGACTGCTAATTTTTATTCGCAAAAATTCGAAAGTGAAACCTACCACATCCACACCAACCTTGCTAGAGGCCCGCTTGGCTACTCACGCTTTGCTGGTGATCGGTGTACAAAGAACATGCTAACGACGTGCTAACTAAAGCACATTCCCGTAGGTTCAGTTAGCGTAACGTTAGTACCCTAAGGCCTGCCGTTAGGGCTGTTCCATTTATTGTCGCAAGGGGGGCGGGGGTTATTAGGACATGCCCCTTGATCCCCCTCCCCCCCAGCGGACAAAAACACCTCTCCCCAGTGACAGCAGCATCTCTCGACCC
>LGRX02007248.1:0-50538 GCA_001247695.2 Cymbomonas tetramitiformis | reverse complement strand
CCCCCGCCACCCCCCACCGCTCTGAGCTGCACCATCCAGCTAAAGCAGTCAGCTTCCAGGCAGACCAGGAGTTTGAGGAGACTGAGTGGCCCGCCCTCAGCAGTAAGCCCTGGATCCCACAGATCTCCGGCCCATCACCTCACCAACCTCCCTCGGCTTCGGCCAACCACTTCTCTCCCAATCCCTTCAGCTCTCTCTCCCCCTCCGCCTCTCCACCCGACACCCAGTTCTCCTTCCCCCAACCGGAGCCCCCCTCCCTCTTTGCCTTCAGGTACTTCGACACTGTCACGGCTACTGACTTGAGGGAGGACCCCGACCACGAGGACCCCTCTTGGAAGAAGACAAAGCGGTAGAGGAAGCGGGACAGGGAGAAGCAGAAGAAGGCCAGGCAGCAGCAGCAGAGGCATGACCGGCAGCACCAGGCAGCTGAGTCACTGGCTTCGGCCAACAGCACCGCCACGGCCCCAGTCCAGACAGACATCACCGTGGACTGCACCACCCAGTGCCTTGTGCCTTACCTGACCGACCTCCTGACCGGCAGCACCTCAGTGGCCTCCACCATCTCCGAAGACACTCTGGACACTGCCACTACCCCTCCCACCTCCAACCCTCCCCTCCCACCACTCGGGCCTGCTCAACCGGATTACTCTCGGGTAGATTCGAATGGGACATTTATACGATATGAAACCCCTTTCACATTCTAGGTGTACATACTTAGTGGGATTGAATCCGAATTTTTAAGTTCCAGATCACGATTTAAAGTAACGGGCGGTGTTTCCGAGGAATAATGTTGGGTATCATTTTGAAGGTATTTTAAAGGCCAAGCTCATAGAGCGCTCAAATAGTGCTCGGTCGCACCGCCCCACTTTATATTCTCAAAAAAACCTCACTTTTGAGGGGGTTTTAACTTCGCTTTCACCGCTTTCAAAGGGAAAACAAAAGGAAAAAACATGATGTCGGGTGTACGATTCATGCCAGCATGGTGTGCAAGGGCGTTTTAAACTTTTAATTGGGTGCATTGCAGCGGTGCAGGATCCACATAGACAGAGTCAAATCTATCGCCTTCCACATGGCGTTTCTGCAATGAATATTTGGTTTTGGACAGGATTTATACATCAACCGCACGGAACGACATGTCCAGAGTCTGATATTCTTTATTTTCTATGAATACTGCCTCGTCTGCTACACGTCGTTCATCTTACGAGGCGCTGCAAATTCGTTTCGTCCGTCAGATAGCCGTTTTTCGGACGCTGCGTAGCGCAAGTCTTCGTCGAGGCCTTCACTTACCATCGCACGACCGACATTGTCGCTCAGATGTTTAATCCGACCGATCGGTATGTTTCTCATGGACAAACGATTATTTTAATTGCATTCAGGGTGTGTTGAACGGAGGAATTGATTCGCGAAAATTCCTTTCAATAAAATCGCCACACAGAATCAGACCCCATCCCCACCCCATAATCTATGACGATGACGATGACGATGACACCCGAATGGTGTCATGGCATAATGATGAGGTCAAACACGCTCGAGAGTTTTCCAGTGTCGGCTTTTGCAGAATCGTGACCGTTTTTGCAAAATCTGTCCGTTTTTGCAGTTCTTGACAGTGGTGAGCGTTTTTTTCAACTTGTAAATTTCCAACCGCGATACGTACGATATGCCTAAGCGCAAGTTTAAGTATGAAGAGTTCAATGACGCTGAGATGCTTGCTTTGCATGCGGAACAACGATCCCAACGACGGACGCGTGTTGCTCATGAAGCGAGTTTCTCGAAAAGCCCGTCCGCTTTTCATGAGTGCGTGGAGGTTGAATTCCTCCCCGCCATCAAGCCGATTAACAAAGAGTGGACTAAGAAAGTATTCGATGATGTTCACGCGGATAAAAGCGCACGCGTAAAGCGCAGTGTTGTTCCAAAAGAACAAGTGGCTTTACGTGTGGACAGCTTCAATCCGAAGAACTTCATGGCTGAGAAGAAGATCAAAAGTCGAACATTTGTCGACTTGTTTGCCGCGGGTTCGGAGATCAATCAAAACTTAAAACCAGTTCTAGAAAGTCGTTTTGGAAAGGATGAATTTAAGTTCATTTCAGTGGACAGCGACACTCAGGCAAAAAATGTGAAGGGCTGGGTCCCTATGAACATCTTCAGTGTCAACGACAACTGGAAACGTTTTTTAGGACAAAATTTCATTTGTGCACCGCCTCCAGATGGAGTGAGTGACGCGGCGATCATGTATTTCGCAGAGCACTGCAAAGATTTTTGCGCGTTTTTGGTGCCTGAGATGTGGCTTGCTGACCGTGCGTGCCTATCCTCTTCGAAGAATGTGGTGGCTGGGCGAAAAAGCAAGAAGAAAAGCTCATCTACGAGATCGAGGGTGTTCGAGGCATGCGCTGGATTGTGTGCGTTAAAGAAAAGCGCAAAGGCAACGATCTATTCGCAAAGACCTCTGTGAAACTTAGCGTTAAGCCAGGATTAAAACAGGCTTACGCTGAGCGCAAACAGGCAGCACAAAGCGCTTCTAGTAATGGGGAAGATGCTCTTGAAGATGCTTTGCGTAATGATGCTTCATAGATGCTAGCGATACATCGTTTCTCGGTAGGAACGCATGTTACATGGATCATACCGAGAAATATTATATCATAGAAGTACATAATTTGAATTATGCGTGCATCGATATATGATATTCTTCGTTGTACCTGCGTGAATGCGTGTGCGTATGAAATGCTTGAATTTTTGTTATGCTCGTTATGCTTGTGTTTTTGGCGTGCATATTTGTTGTCGACACTGTTAAGAACTGCAAAAACGGACAGGAATTGCAAAAACGGTCACGATTCTGTAAAAGCCGACACTGGAAAACGTATGAGTGCGATACTCGCTGTCACGCGGACAGCAAATGGAGTATTTGACTCCGCGACAACGATAACACCCCCTGACTTCGTATGTTTTAAAGAAATAAAAATTCGTGATATTGTGAATTTGCATGAACAATAATTGTAATAAAATTGATAATGCCAGGTCATGCCAATCGCGGCTTGAGCATTGGTTCGAAAAGTGCTTCTCATGGGCGATGATGTTCGAGCTGCCACGAGTACACCAGATTTCCAGTTAGGGACTGGGGGTTCCCAAGGCGCCCGAGCGGATAAATATGGGAATTGTACGACGAGTATCGTGTCGCACTCATGATATATCTGGACACTTGGCAGGAAAATGCGAGGAGTGAATATCAAAATATTCCTTTAGTCTTTCATGACGTATCGTCTACGTGGCACTAAATTCGAGACAGAGTTCAGACTGCATGAGAGCTGCCCTCGTCGGATTTGAATGTGACTTTCGACGCGGTGAAAGTCACATTCGTATCTGCACGATGGTAATCCCACCGAACGGGCCCGAGCACCATCACCACCTCCCGACTGCCACCAGCCTGAGCCTCAGGCTACTGGTATCCCCCCAGCCACCACAATTGCACCTGACACTGCATCCGTTCATACTGCAGTGCCTGGGATGGGGATGCATTGGGAGGGCACGCACACAGGCCTGCTCCACACTGCTGCCGTATACACCGCCGCACCACAGCCTGGCTGTAACACTCCCTCGGTCGCACGCACCCTAGTAGCCATTGCCATGGTTGCACTGGTTCTCCTTCACGGTTGCTGTGCTTCTCACATTGCTGCACATAACACTGACATACACATTCTATAATATGTCACCTCGGCCGGCTACCACTTTCTCACAGCCGGCCCCTGCCAGTGCTTCGGCATCGGCCAATGCCTCCACACAGCCAGCCTCCGGTGATGCCACGGCACCGGCTACTGCCTCACCCCAGCCGGCCTCCGGTGGTGCCACGGCACCGGCCACTGCCTCCACACAGCCACCCCCCGGTGGTGCCACGGCACTGCACACTGAGAAGGAATCGTGGTAAAATGTGGTAAACTGGTGTTAAAATGTGGTAAACTGGTGGTAAACGGCGGTAAGCCCCTATGTGGGGCGGTAATCAGGTGGTAAACGTTAAAATATTTATAAAAAAAATAACTGACGGTAAATCATTGGTAATTTGCGGTAATATAGGTTGAAGCATGGTAAAAGCCTGGTAATTTCAGAACGGAGCGTGGTAAACGAGGATCTGGAATGGTAAATGGTCGTGGCCTAATGGTAAATGGATATAAAACTTCGCAATGTAGTATAAATATAAAGACGGAGCTGGTAAACCGTGGTAAACGAGGATCCTGAATGGTAGATGTGCAATTCTCTGGTCTGTGGCCAAGGTAGAATTGACAGGAGTGGAGCGACTGGCGAATGGCGGCCAGGTATGAACGCAGGCAGGGGTATATATCATCGTTCAGTAGATGGGTAGGATGCGTCACATACAGATCGTATCATACCTGTCTCGGCTAAACCAGTCGGGAGCCGATTTTAGTGGCCACGCGCACCATAGCTGATAAGAGAGGTAACGTAGCCAAGAAACCAAGTTAAATATAGGTTCTTGAAGTTGAAGTTTTCAAAAAACAGTTAAACTGTAACAGTTTATTTTTTTGTCTATTTAATTTAAGTAGCACAAGGTCGAGAAAGAAAATGGCTGGTAAATAGTTTTGCTTTTTTCTTGAATCACGCGGGCGACAGAAAGCAGTTCTGTTGCAATGTATGCAGAACAGTTACTCTACGTTTAAAAGCGAGTACTGTTACTTAAGAATGGAGAGTACCCGGACAGGAGCAACGGGCGCTGCTGAACAAGGTGCACCTAAACGGGCAAGGACGGCCACGGATGGCAGCGAGGCAGGCCAGGCCGCATTCGCTCCAAAGGTTACGTGTCCCATGTTTGTCTCTTGTGGATGTGCATGTTGGATAGGTTCGTTGCTTAATTACTTAACCGCTGTTCGACAGACTTTTATTTGAGTGGTATGTCTCATGATGAGCTGGCAGCTTTTGAATTGCGGCTGCTACCACAACTCTCGAGCGTTGAGTGGCTACTATCCCATGGTCCTTGTGGGAGGACCATAATCGATTATGGTCCTCCCACAAGGACCAATGTTGCAAGAATTTAATTGAGCATTGGTTCGGATCTAGAAGGCGCGCCCAATGATTTTTAGTATCAATGGGACATATATTAATTACTTCGATGCTTGGTCCGGCCTGGATCCACCCAATATATCCATGGCGTTCGCATTTGCGACAAGCACCCTCAACTTTTCAGATTGCATTTTTTCGAAAATTCAAAAAGGCACAAAAAGATACGATATCTTCAATAATTCTTTGGGAATAGTATGTGCAGGCTACACCTGCGTCCATGCGATCATATCGATCTTATACGACACATGTCCCCATCATATTTGGGTCATACGTCATGTTGGAGTGCATATATTGGCCATCTCTAATGCTTATTAACAACCGTACACCTTTTTAGTCGGTTTTTAAACCGGAATGGGATAATCGGTGCAAACATGACCCATTATCCACGATGCCCGCTAGAGTGCATTCACAGTGTAGTAGGAGCGTATGGTGCTTAAACTTTTGAAGTATATCCATAAAATGATTTTTTGAAAGCTTAACATAAGCCATATGGGCAAGTATGTGAGCGATGTGCACTCGTTAGCTTGACGCGAAGTGAAAATTAGAAGTGCAAAAATCACAAAATCCGTATTTCACTCGGGAGTGATCAGCCGCCACGGTAAACGAGAGCTCAGATGGCGACTAGAGTGTGGACTATCCAACTAAGTTTTCATATTTGGTCATAAACTCAAGGTGTGCGACCATGAGCGGCCAACACCGCGCACCATGCAACCGCTAGGACGCTTAAAGACTATGGTCCTTGTGGGAGGACCATCTTTTTTTCGACGATTTCGATAAAAACCATATCAAAAGCGCACCCTTTAAGCACGCCCCTCTAGCACACGCGTGGGCGATCCTGTAGGGGAAATTATTCAATTGGCTCATAAATATGATGCCAAAAGCACGTATACGCCTCAAAGATCCATGTGGCACTCATAATAGTCATCGCGCGTTGGTCCTTGTGGGAGGACCATGAATTTGGATAGTAGCCATGAGGCCATGGGTCGCGCTAAAGCGCGCCTGCTGGTTTCGGATTTGAGCATACTTGTGAGACACAAAAAGGCACTTGCCTTAGAGGTTGCTCCACTTGGGGTATCCTGGCTACTATCCAATGGTCCTTGTGGGAGGACCATAATCGATTATGGTCCTCCCACAAGGACCAATGTTGCAAGAATTTAATTGGGCATTGGTTCGGATCTAGAAGGCGCGCCCAATGATTTTTAGTATCAATGGGACATATATTAATTACTTCGATGCTTGGTCCGGCCTGGATCCACCCAATATATCCATGGCGTTCGCATTTGCGACAAGCACCCTCAACCTTTTCAGATTGCACTTTTTTGCAAATTCAAAAAGGCACAAAAAGATACGATATGTTCAATAATTCTTTGGGAATATATAGTATGTGCAGGCTACACCTGCGTCCATGCGATCATATCGATCTTATACACATGTCCCCATCATATTTGGGTCATACGTCATGTTGGAGTGCATATATTGGCCATCTCTAATGCTTATTAACAACCGTACACCTTTTTTAGTCGGTGTTTTAGCCGGAATGGGATAATCGGTGCAAACATGACCCATTATCCACGATGCCCGCTAGAGTGCATTCACAGTGTAGTAGGAGCGTATGGTGCTTAAACTTTTGAAGTATATCCATGAAATGATTTTTTGAAAGCTTAACATAAGCCATATGGGCAAGTATGTGAGCGATGTGCACTCGTTAGCTTGACGCGAAGTGAAAATTAGAAGTGCAAAAATCACAAAATCCTTATTTCACTCGGGAGTGATCACCCGCCACGGTAAACGAGAGCTCAGATGGCGACTAGAGTGTGGACTATCCAACTAAGTTTTCATATTTGGTCATAAACTCAAGGTGTGCGACCATGAGCGGCCAACACCGCGCACCATGCAACCGCTAGGACGCTTAAAGACTATGGTCCTTGTGGGAGGACCATCTTTTTTTCGACGATTTCGATAAAAAACATATCAAAAGCGCACCCTTTAAGCACGCCCCTCTAGCACACGCGTGGACGATCCTGTAGGGGAAATTATTCAATTGACTCATAAATATGATGCCAAAAGCACGTATACGCCTCAAAGATCCATATGGCACTCACAGTAGTCATCGCGCGTTGGTCCTTGTGGGAGGACCATGAATTCGGATAGTAGCCAATCCGAGATTTCTCGAGTTCAGATTTCCAGCGACACGCCGCATTCTTCCTGACAGACTTTCCCCTTTAAGAAAGAGCGGACGGCTCCTGAAAATTTCTGCGTAAATAGGTGGTCAGCGTATATGTGGATACACACAGCCGGTGACTGCGCCCTGGTGCGGAATCACGTGCTTAGGAAAAGTCGCCGGATGTGCGTATTCAGGTATTCGGACTCCCCTGTTTTCTGGCATGCACGCGGTGGGATTCCACTGCTGCGGGAATATCCCATGGTTTCCGCAGTGGATTCAAACATGCTTTCGTGAACTGGTGCGCAGGCCTCCGAAGCTGCAACCGTGCAGGGAGGCGGCCTCCCCCCGGTCGCTGGAGGAGTGGTCGAGGCAGGCCAGGCCGCACTCGCTCCAAAGGTTACGTGTCCCATGTTTGTCTCTTGTGGATGTGCATGTTGGATAGGTTCGTGGCTTAATTACTTAACCGCTGTTCGACAGACCCTGACAGACTTTCCCCTTTAAGAAAGAGCGGACGGCTCCTGAAACTTTCTGCGTAAATAAGTGGTCAGCGTAAATAGGTGGTCAGCGTATATGTGGATACACACAGCCGGTGACTGCGCCCTGGTGCGGAATCACGTGCTTAGGAAAAGTCACCGGCTGTGCGTATTCAGGTATGCGGACTCCCCTGTTTTCCGGCATGCACGCGGTGGGATTCCAATGCTGCGGGAATATCCCATGGTTTCCGCAGTGGATTCAAACATGCTTTCGTGAACTGGTGCGCAGGCCTCCGAAGCTGCAACCGTGCAGGGAGGCGGCCTCCCCCCGGTCGCTGGAGGAGTGGTCGAGGAAAACCCGGTAAGACCGTGAACTTTTCCTTCCCCTCCCTTCCCGTACGGGATCCCGCCCGCCCGCCCTTCATCTAGTGAACGCAGCCGCCACTCCGCGGGTGCCTGGTCAGCAGCCTGTCGGGCGACTGTTCATCTGCGGTTGCGAATCAGCGGCCAAGGGGTGAACAGCGAGTCATGGGTGGGATTGTTTTTTTTTCCCCCGCATATATCTTTGTTTATTTCTTTGTAGAAAGGTGCATAGGGTGCACGCAATGAACATAGGACCCAGGGACAAAGGGTGCGGGGAGGCTGCTCCGCTCCGCGCCGAATCAGGCGCGTGGCGCGTGCGGCGCTCTCCCCGGCGCTGTGCCTTATGCTGCTTCATCTGCGGTTGCGAATCAGCGGCCAAAGGGTGAGCAGCGGCGCTGCGAGTTGTGGATGGGGAGGGATGGGCGAGGGTGCGCGTGCGAGCTACTCCCTGCCTCATTGATCTGTCTCACTGAGCAGACACTCGCGAGTGTACGTAGTGCAACTCTCACCCACCGCGTTGGGCTGTGCCAGGCTTTGTACCGTGGCCCTCAGGAGGAAGTGGTCGCAATCAGACGGCTACTTCTTGAACCTGGCGACCCGGTGATGTACGCGGAGGTGGAGTGGCACAATGCCGCCACCACCTACGAACCAGTTTCCGGTCCTAGACCGAACGCAACAATCCTAAATTTAGGATTGTACCAGGACTTCATTATGAGCGCCAATAGGGCGGGCTGCCGCCGGGTTCCGTGGAGGCGCACCCTCTGCGAACTCAGTGGCTGGCCGGACGGTATATCCGATCCACCGCCTGTACGGCGGAGCCTTAATGGCTGCCGTCTGGGCATTTGTCAGAATTGCTATGAGCGGGTGCTAGCAATGAAGCCTCCCCACGACCGCCAGTGCCCTCTATGTAGAGGGTACTTCGAGCATAGTAGTGGAAGGCACTTCTACTACGAATAGTAGCGCACTCCAAATATTATGTAATTTATGTTGTATATAGTATTTTAATATTGCAATATGTGTGACCACTGAGTATGCGTGTATGCACATCTCTCCTTGTGGGTTAATCCACCTCCTCGCTCTCTTGAAAAAGGTGCATAGGGTGCACGCAAGGACCATAGGACCCATGGACGAAGGGTGCGAGGAGGCTGCTCCGCTCCGCGCCGAGTCAGGCGCGTGGCGCGTGCGGCGCTCTCCCCGGCGCTGTGCCTAATGCTGCTTCATCTGCGGTTGCGAATCGGCGGCCAAAGGGTGAGCAGCGGCGCTGCGAGTGGTGGGTGGGGAGGGATGGGCGAGGGTGCGCGTACAGTAGAAAGGTGCATAGGGTGCACGCAAGGACCATAGGACCCATGGGCAAAGGGTGCGGGGAGGCTGCTCCGCTCCGCGCCGAATCAGGCGCGTGGCGCGTGCGGCGCTCTCCCCGGCGCTGTGCCTTATGCTGCTTCATCTGCGGTTGCGAATCAGCGGCCAAAGGGTGAGCAGCGGCGCTGCGAGTCGTGGGTGGGGAGGGATGCGCGAGGGTGCGCGTACGGTAGAAAGGTGCATAGCGTGCACGCAAGGACCATAGGACCCAGGGACAAAGGGTGCGGGGAGGCTGCTCCGCTCCGCGCCGAATCAGGCGCGTGGCGCGTGCGGCGCTCTCCCCGGCGCTGTGCCTTATGCTGCTTCATCTGCGGTTGCGAATCAGCGGCCAAAGGGTGAGCAGCGGCGCTGCGAGTCGTGGGTGGGGAGGGATGGGCGAGGGTGCGCGTACAGTAGAAAGGTGCATAGCGTGCATGCAAGGACCATAGGACCCAGGGGCAAAGGGTGCGGGGAGGCTGCTCCGCTCCGCGCCGAATCAGGCGCGTGGCGCGTGCGGCGCTCTCCCCGGCGCTGTGCCTTATGCTGCTTCATCTGCGGCTGCGAATCAGCGGCCAACGGGTGAGCAGCGGCACTGCGAGTCGTGGGTGGGGAGGGATGGGCGAGGGTGCGGGTACGGTAGAAAGGTGCATAGGGTGCACGGAAGGACCATAGGACGCAGGGACTTACGCTTGCGGGGAGGCTGCTCCGCTCCGCGCCGAATCAGGCGCGTGGCGCGTGCGGCGCTCTCCCCGGCGCTGTGCCTTATGCTGCTTCATCTGCGGTTGCGAATCAACGGCCAACGGGTGAGCAGCGGCGCTGCGAGTCGTGGATGGGGAGGGATGGGCGAGGGTGCGCGTACGGTAGAAAGGTGCATAGGGTGCACGCAAGGACCATATGACCCGGGGAAAAAGGGTGCGGGGAGGCTGCTCCGCTCCGCGCCGAATCAGGCGCGTGGCGCGTGCGGCGCTCTCCCCGGCGCTGTGCCTTATGCTGCTTCATCTGCGGTTGCGAATCAGCGGCCAAAGGGTGAGCAGCGGCACTGCGAGTGGTGGGTGGGGAGGGATGGGCGAGGGTGCGGGTACGGTAGAAAGGTGCATAGCGTGTATGCAAGGACCATAGGACCCAGGGGCAAAGGGTGCGGGGAGGCTGCTCCGCTCCGCGCCGAATCAGGCGCGTGGCGCGTGCGGCGCTCTCCCCGGCGCCGTGCCTTATGCTGCTTCATCTGCGGTTGCGAATCAGCGGCCAAAGGGTGAGCAGCGGCGCTGCGAGTCGTGGGTGGGGAGAAATGGGCGAGGGTGCGCGTACAGTAGAAAGGTGCAGAGTGTGCACGCAAGGACCAGAGGACCCAGGGGCAAAGGGGGCGGGGAGGCTGCTCCGCTCCGCGCCGAATCAGGCGCGTGGCGCGTGCGGCGCTCTCCCCGGCGCCGTGCCTTATGCTGCTTCATCTGCGGTTGCGAATCAGCGGCCAAGTGGTGAACAGCGAGTCATGGGTGGGACAGGCTTTGTGGAAGGCTGCCGCCGGACGGGCTGCTGACCAGGCGACCAGCGACGGCTGGCCATATGTAGGGTCTTACGTAGCGCGACGGCTGTATCCATATCCGTCAGCTTATGGACGGACATGGTATGGTGCGGAAGTGTTGTCCGCCAAGTGGGTCAACGAGGTGGGCGGCGAAGTCGAGGAATACGAAGGTCCTTGGCTCACGGGGGACGTTCCGATCGTCACCGCGCCGCCGGGGAGGGGTGTAGTTTTTTTTGTCTCTGAGAAAAAATTCTTCCCTCCCGGCAGCAACCACGGGCTCCCGGAAGTGCATCGGGTCACCGTCCCTGCAGAAGGGCAACCCCGGCTGCTTTATAAAGTGCGATACCCTTGGGACGGGGACGAGGAGGAGCTGTGGCAGCATGAGGTGCTAGCTGGTGTCCTAGACTTTTCAGTAGAGAAAGACCGTGGCTGCCGCATGGTGAAAACGAAGTAGTGGACAAGTAGGCAAAAACATACCTCACCAACCGTAATTGATGAAGACAAATGTTTATAACAGATGTATGCGTGCGTATTGTGTGTGCGTAGTGTGTAGAAATAGCGCTGCCAGCTGTCTGCATGCAAGGGTTTGGGACCGATTTAATCGGGGAGGCTGCTCCGCTCCGCGCCGAATCAGGCGCGTGGCGCGTGCAGCGCTCTCCCCGGCGCTGTGCCTTATGCTGCTTCATCTGCGGTTGCGAATCAGCGGCCAAAGGGTGAGCAGCGGCGCTGCGAGTCGTGGGTTGGGAGAGATGGGCGAGGGTGCGCGTACGGTAGAAAGGTGCATAATAGGGTGCACGCAAGCACCAGAGGACGCAGGGGCAAAGGGTGCGGGGAGGCCGGTGTGTATGGTGGCACGGCGCCCGGTTATAGAAGGTTGGAATGTTTAGGAGGAACTGCGTGACGTTATGGCAAATTGAACCTAGGTCACGGGCTTGCACAGGGAGATGCAATGGAGGAGGAATACACGTGGGAGGACGTTCAGAGAATCTTTTTCCCCAGACCCGAGGAGGACTTGTGCATAGTGTGTTTAGAGGAAGTGGATCCGGAGGATGAAGTGGACTGCGGTGGCCTAGGATGCGAATGTAAAGAGAAATACATGCATATTTCGTGTCTTGGTTTGCTTGTAGGAACCCATGCCTCCTCGAGGTGGGTCACGTGCCCATGCTGTAGGCAGAAGTGGTTTGAGTGAACCTCTTTTCAACATGTGTGTACATTATGTGAATAGTACATTATGTAAATGCTACTGAGTCTCCGCTTGCCTTTTGTTGTTAATTTACAACTTGTTATTTGTTCTTTAAAAGTGATCATGTGGATGTTTTCGGTGTCCTTCAAAGTGTCAACCTGTGGTTGCGATCGTGGCTGGGGAGGGATGCGCGAGGGTGCGCGTACGGTAGATAGGTGCATAGTGGGCATGCCGGGTCCATAGGATCCAGGGACCAAGGGTGCGGGGAGGCTGCTCCGCTCCGCGCCGAATCAGGCGCGTGGCGCGTGTGGCGCTCTCCCCGGCGCCGTGCCTTATGCTGCTTCATCTTCGGTTGCGAATCAGCGGCCAAAGGGTGATCAGCGGCGCTGCGAGTCGTGGGTGGGGAGGGATGGGCGAGGGTGCGCGTACAGTAGGAAGGTGCAGAGTGTGCATGCAAGGACCAGAGGACCCAGGGGCAAAGCGTGCGGGGAGGCTGCTCCGCTCCGCGCCGAATCAGGCGCGTGGCGCGTGCGGCGCTCTCCCCGGCGCCGTGTTATAGGCTGCTTCATCTGCGGTTGCGAATCAGCGGCCAAAGGGTGAGCAGCGGCGCTGCGAGTCGTGGGTGGGGAGGGATGGCGGAGGGTGCGCGTACAGTAGACAGGTGCAGAGTGTGCACGCAAGGACCAGAGGACCCAGGGACAAAGGGTGCGGGGAGGCTGCGCGCGATGGGGGTTGTGATCCCTAGCGTTGAACATGTATTTTGTGGTATGCGTGGCAGCATACATGGGTCAACACGGAGAACGGGGGCTCGCTGCCTGTGCGTATTGGATGGTCGGTGACGCTTCATGAAAGCCGGTTCGTACCGGCGCCCTGGATTATCGAAGCGAAAATTGTCGGATTCAACCCAGACCACGTATGGACCGCAGGGCCCACGGAACATGATGTTCCCGAAGGGACGTATGATGGAGAATTTGGAGAGCGGCCCCCAAACGGTTACGTGGTCGTGCGGCTGTACCACCCGCGAAGGGAGCATTGGCTGGAGTGGCGGCAGGAGTATGCACAAATTGTGGAATCGGAGGCGGAGTGTCCGACCCACACGGATCCGTCCGACGATGACGAGAAGTATGTTAGTGAAACTAGCGAAGAAGACACCAATTAACTTGCTCGGCCTGTTTGCGTACTTAATGTAATGTAATGAAATGTAACAATATCGTGCATAAACCATCTTTGTGTGTAAAACGCGTGCGTGCGTGCGTGCGTGTGCGTGTGTGTATGGGACCGCCCTGGACGGCCTGCCCTGGTGGACCTCAAAAGTCATGGGGTTTGATGCATGATGGAAACACCGAAATGCTTCCAGTATAGTTATATTGTTGATCAGACAATATAATTATATCGGGCAACAACCTCCCGACGAGATCCAGACGGGACTTGAACCTGCGCGCTCAAGGTTCAAGTCCAACACATATATAGCGCCCTACACCATAGCGCTATGCCATCAGATATGCGCGCTGAGTCTGAGGGGATTTTGAGTATCTTGGGCAGCGAAATATGGGCTGAGCTGGCGTGAGTTGCCACCTTGCGTACGACGGTTGGAGAAGTGTCATGAGCTGTTGTAGTCATGTAGTGTAACTGAATGTGGCCGGTCGAGGCTGACGGGGGATGATCATTGTCAGATATATAGTTCGGAGTGAATATATCGGATAACTGGAAATAAACCCTGAGTTAAGGGTTTCGGGATCAGAACGGATCAGTTTGATAAAAGAGAGATACACATAAATACTAACGGGAGTTTCCCGACTACTGGTGACGGTCACCCAGCCTACTTTAGAAAGTGACAAGTGACAGATTAAACTGTCGGCGTGTCAGTGTCGAAACCGGTGTCGGATCATTTCCGTAGATGATCCGACACCGTCAATTTTCAAGCTGCACTGCAGCGATCCGTATAGTCGGATCCAGCCAGAGCACCTGATCCGATCCCGAACCGATTATCGGTTTTAGCGAAGAGCCTGCACTGACACCGGCGGGTTCTACACCGTTTGAAAAACGAGCTGCGCCGAACCCGTCACCGTCGTCGGTTTGCGCCAAGGGCCCTGCACTGCAGCGATCCGTATAGTCGGATCCAGCCAGAGCACCCGATCCGACCCCGAACCGATTATCGGTTTTGGCGAAGAGCCTGCACTGTCACCGGCGGGTTCTACACCGTTTAAAAATCAAGATGCGCCGAATCTGACGGTTCAATGGCAATTGTCTTATTATGAGCGTTGGAGGCGCCCCACAGTTTTTCGCTCACTGAACGTGAAAAAACCCGTGAGTTCGCTGCGAATTCAGTTCACGAGTCAGCGCTTTGCCGAATAATAGTATGAGTAAAGCGAAGCAGAAAGTATTCACTCAACCGTCAATCGACACAAACCTGTTCATAAAGGAGTACCCTGGAGATGAGCAGGTAGCTTTAAAAGTAGTGATAAACGTCCCTGGGCAGTGGTTTGAGAATGCTCCTCAAAGTGAGAAGAGAAAGGAGTTTCGAGCTGAAGCAGTTGAGTTCTGTAAATTGAAACAATTTGGGACTGGGCAACGTTGTACGAAGCAACCGGCCATTCGTTTCCAAGTTTGCGATGATGCTTTGGAGGACCCCTCACACCCTGGATACTGGATGCAGCTTTCGACCTGGAACCGTTTTCGCCACCTCACGTACAAAGATGATCGCGACGCAGAAGCGGCTTTCATCCCGAAAGTAGACCCGAGTCAGCTTGCAATTACAGATCAGCCCGAAGCTCATGTAGTAGCACCAGTTAACGGTCCAACTCGGCCGGCATGTTACAAAGGATGGAAGCTGATAGGGCAAGAATTCCAAGTCGCTACGTCAGGTCGGAAACAGGGCAAGCGGATAAAGGTTGAATTTTGGAAGTGTGATGTTCAGGGGTGCCAGCGCCCTACGACGTGTACTGTTGCCGATGGATCCACTGGTGTTTTGTTCCGCCATATGGATAGTTTTCACCCCGAGGCTGCTGCCGAAGCTCGGGCTGCGTCAAGCCATAGCAAAGTGCGCGTTGCGGAAGATGGGAACACATTTCAGGTCATGATGTTCGAAGAGGCCTTCCCACATCACGTTCGATTCGTTTTGTGGATCGTCCAAGACAAGAAGCACTTCCATTGTGCCAAAAGCCCTGCTATGCGCGAGTGGATCAGCGGCCTTTCGCCCCGATACACACCTCCTTGTCGGGAAACTTGTTTGAAGATTTTGTCCGTGATTTTTGCACTCATGAACGAACTGTTGGACGCTGCCATCGCTCGAAATGCAGCAGAAGTGGGAAAGCCGCATTGTGGAACTCAGCAGGACATATGGACGCAGCGGAATGTAAAGGAATCGTTTGCGTGCTTGCGGGTTTCTATGATTTTGCAGCTTGAGAATTCCCTGCACGATGTCGCACCGATTAAGGCTTTCGAAAAGTTTCCCACCAATCGTCACACAGGTGTGGCTATTGGCAGATGGTTTCGTGGTAAGCTTGTCGCGTCTCATATGACCACTTCAGATATTGGCTTGTCCACAGCAGATGGAGCTTCCAATAACAAGAAAGCGCACCGGGTACTCAACATTTCGGATAAGCTGAAAATATGCGGACCGCATCAGCTTCAACGTTGCGTTGAAAAGGGCTTGGGCACTTCTGGCACGAAGGAGAAATCTACTAACCCGAAGCTGAGGTCTTTGATTGGGCGTGCCTCTAAGATGTCCGCGTCCTTTCACACGTCTGTTATCACTCGCAAGCGCTTGGAAGAATCCCAGCTCGCTGACGGCATTCCAGCGTCTCAAGTCAAAACGACCATGCAGCAGGTTCGTGCTTCGATACTTTGTGCGTATTTGCTGAACAGTATATTGTTACGTATGCGTGCGTGTTGCATAATAGATACTATTTCGGTTGTGTTCGTAGGTGTAAACGACGGAAGATTCGTGTGTGGTGTGTGCGTGCGTGGGTGACTGCGTGCGGTGGGCTTCGTTCATTGTTTCTGTGTTCGTTGGGGGCGTGCCGTGCAGCACGCTATTCGCTGGGGAGGATTCCTACGGATGTTCAAGCGGGATCGTGTGCTTGAAAAGCACATCAAACGTTCGTTGACGGGCTCCGAATCGGGCTTATGCGAGGAGGACCTCGTGAGTTATGACCTGGCAAGTGACACCGCAGCACAAGCAATAGAGGAAGTGATCCCTGGCAGCGATTCGGAAGACGACAATGCTGCAGAGTCAGATGAGTGCGATTTGGACTTGATTGAAGAGGCGGAGGCGCAAGGGAAAAGTTTCCCATTGCAACATCGTTGCATCTCCAGTGCAGAGTGGCGGCAAGCGGCGTTCGTTGAGAGTTTGTTGTCCTTACCCTACGAGGTCTCCCAGGCTTTACAGGGGCATGAGTGGCTACTACCCAAATGCATGGTCCTACCACAAGGACCAATGGGCAATTGCGGTTTCGATCACTAAATCGACTATTTGAGGCACAGGCAACATTTGCGCATGATATTTATGAGTTAAATGAATTTTATTTCTTATAGCGGCGGCCCCCATGAGACTTTAGGTGTGTGGTTGAACGACACGCTTTAGGGGTGTAATTTCACCAAAAGCTTGAAGAAAATGGTGGTCCTACCACAAGGACCACCGTTATTTTGAATATTAGGAGTCACATGGGGGGCTCACGGTGATGCTCATGGTTATACATCTTGAGTTTATGACCAAATAAGATAACTGAATCGGTTACTTCGCACCCTCATCATCATTTCCGCTCTATTTCAGCATGGCGCATGTTCAACACAATGCAAATTCCGAATTTAGTGAAATTCGGACTTTAGAAATTGGCATTCATCCATTCTAAAATGTACACGCCAGTCGAAAAATAAGATATTTGGATGATGTTAGACTTTCAGAAATTCGCAATACATATATGCTTGAAGATTTAATGTGCCGCACACACCAACCTTGCGATATATGCCCTCTAGCAAGCAATTATGATGGCTGGCTGGTCAGCTCGCGTGACCACTGTTTTAGGGGGGAAACCAACGAGCCAATATATTAGAGGGGAAACCAACGAGCCAACGAGCCAATATATGCATTCCAACCGGGACTACCGCCCAAATATGATTGGGACATATGTATCCATAGGTTCAATTTGATGGTATCCGCGCAGGTGTAGTGTTGATATATGATTGGTAGAAAAATATTGAAGATGAGTCACTAATTTGCCACATTTTGAATGTTCCAAAAAATCCGTTTTGAAACTTTTGAGTGTAGAGGTTTGAAATGCGTTCGTCGTGGATATATGGGATGGATATAGGCCAAACCAGCGTTCAAATAAATTAATATAGGACCTATATATACCACCTTTCATTGGTTAGACACCACAAATTACGGGAGATGACCAATTAAATTATCGGAACAATGGTCCTCGTGGTAGGACCAAATCGTCGATTTGGTCCTACCACAAGGACTGCGGGGCAGTAGCCATGAGGGGGTTGGTCTTGACAAGGAGTACGTGTTGGCGCATACTTTGTACGAGAATCTTAACCAGCCTGAGATGGAAGTTGTAAAAGGCTCAGGTGTAAACGAGACTTGGGATCTCGTGCCCATCCGCTTGTTGCCAAAAGAGGTCCAGCAGGCTCGTAATTTGATTCGTGACGAGGTGAAGGCACGTTTCATGCGTCCTGACCGCCACACGCTCTTGGCTATCAAAATGAACCCGTCTTTAGATACGACTGCGACCGGCTCTCTTTTGAATGGCAAGGTTGCACTCATCGAGCTTATGGACAACGAATACGATCGCTGTTTGATTGCCCGGGAAAAGCAGTGGCGGGCACGACTGGAGGAACCTGTGGGGATTGAGAAGGAGGGAGGGGATTCAAGTGTGCTCACTGGTGCAGCAGGTGCAGCAGAACCCACCGATAGCACAACAGCTTCAGGTGCTGGTGACAAAAGCCCTTCTACGGAATCCGCGGTGCAGGAACCAATTGCTAAGAGGAGACGCAAGTCTCTTTGGGAACTTACTGCACAGGTGCAAGTGGCCACGCACACGCGCGGGACTTCCGAGACAGTAATCCCAAGTGCTTTACAACAAGAGAAAGAGTTGTACATTTCGCTCGCTCGGGATCCAGAGTTGCTCGTGAAGTTCAAGAACACCAAGACTCGAGAGTTTGACCTCCTTGGTTTCTGGGAGAAGAATAAAAGTGTCCTTCCGATCCATAACTTAGTGTTCCGAGGAGATGTGGGTCCCAAGAAAGCGGCTTCCGCGAATGTGGAATTCAGTGCTGATGGTAGCTTGTTGGCCGATTATCATGCCAACAGATTGTCACACGGTGTGATGGAGCAATGTATGGTTGTGGGAGGCAACTGGAAGTTCCCTTGGTTGCGCCCTACGATGCGAGCTATTCAAGAAGCTTACAAAAAGATGTTCGGGTTTTGTGATTCAAAGGATCGGGAGCTGCCTGACCTAGAAAGTGAATTGGAGGGGACAGATGGTGCTGGCGATAGCACAGAGCCTCCAGTCATTGCTTTAGAATAGTATGTCACATACTATTTTGTGTGCTATGTAGCAAGGTGAGAAGCGGCGACGGAGTGTGCCTTGAGTAGTGAGCATAAATATGGATCGCACAGCCTGACGGGCACCATAAAAGGTAAATATTTGACTTTGTGACTTGATATGGCCTTATTGTTTCCTTATATTTTACGTTGTCGGCGACTTGCGCATGACCGCATTTTCTTTTAGTAATATGATAAGCATGCTGCCGTGATAACGGGTATAGTCTGAAAATCAGCCTATGCATAAGGTGAAAATCAGCCTATGCATAAGGTGAAAATCAGCCTATGCATAAGGTGAAAATCAGCCTATGCATAAGCTCAAAATCAGCCTATGCATAAGCTCAAAATCAGCATATGCATAAGCTCAAAATCGGCCTATGCATAAGCACAAAATCAGCCTAGGTATAAGCTCAAAATCACCCTATGCATAAGCTCAAAATAAGCCATAGGTATAAGCTCGAAATCAGTCTACGTAGTTAGAAGCTGGAAATCTGCCTATGCATAAGCTCAAAATCGGCATATGCATAAGCTCAAAATCAGCATATGCATAAGCTCAAAATCAGCTTATGCATAAGGTGAAAATCAGCCTATGCCTAAGCTCAAAATCAGCCTATGCCTAAGCTCAAAATCAACCTATATGTTTGATAAACCCTATGCGCTGTGAACTCGAATCACCAGGTGTCAAAAGGTGGGCATATTTAGCAGCTAAATAGGCCCATCTCTGACAAGACCAGTAAAATTCATACGGCGCCCGCAACCGTCAGTAAAAATATGTTCCTTCAATGTAATTAAAACATAAATCATATATGGTGACGCCCAATTTTCATTACATATTGATATATATATATTGATAATATCGATATATCGATATATTGAATCTGATAATTATTTGTTGATCACGATTGAATACTTATCGTTATTGGTCGATGTTTTTTTGAACTATCGTTATTGATCGATATTTTTGTCGAACTATCGTTATTGATTGATAATAATCGGCACCTATTGTTATCGATTGATATATAATATTGCCTATCGAAAAAATATCAATACGGCAAAAAACTTTCGATACTACTCCTTGGATTTTGGCCCCCCAAGGACCTGCGACGGCCTCTCACGGCGCCACAGGCCTACGACAGCCTCCCGCAGGACTGCGACAGTCTCTAACGGCGGGGCCTGCGACGGCCTCCCACGGGCCTCCGACAACCTCCCACGAGTATGCGACGGCCTCTCACGGGCCTGCGACAACCTTCCATAGCGCACGGGCCTGCCACACGCCTCCCACGGGCCTGCCACACGCCTCTTACGGGCATGCATGCGATAGCCTCTACCGGGCATGCACCGACACTGGCAAGGCAGGCCGAAGGCCTGCACCGGCCTTGGCACCGCCTACAAGTGCGGGCCGAAGGCCTGCACCGATACTGTCAAGGCAGGCCGAAGGCCTGCACCGGCCTTGGCACCGCCTACAAGTGCGGGCCGAAGGCCCCTGCACCGACCCTGACACCGATTACAAGGCAAAGATGCCGAGCTAACTTGGCAAGGTCGGACCGGATCCGATGTCGACATTGCGGCGTGTCACATCCAGCACACCACCTAGGGTGGTGACCGGAGCTAGTAGTGAAATGAAGCAAACAAACTCCCTACTTAACTTCAGGAGGAAACTGTAGCACACCTGGGGGCCTGTACTCTTGGTCAGGGCGGTCCCAGTTCACAGCAAGGTTGACAGATACTGCTGTTAATTGCTAAAACCCTAAACACAGCTCAAATTTAGAGAGCTCCTCTGCACATCTAGGAGGCTAAGCAATAGCTAATCTCTAGGCAGGCACGGTGTGACCAATCTCAGCCACTAGTGGCTACTGCCCCGCAGTCCTTGTGGTAGGACCAAATCGACGATTTGGTCCTACCACGAGGACCATTGTTCCGATAATTTAATTGGCCATCTCCCGTGATTTGTGGTGTCTAACCAATGAAAGGAGGTATATATAGGTCCTATATTAATTTATTTGAACGCTGGTTTGGCCTATATCCATCCCATATATCCATGACGAACGCATTTCAAACCTCTACACTCAAAAGTTTCAAAACGGATTTTTTGGAACATTCAAAATGTGGCAAATTAGTGACTCATCTTCAATATTTTTCTACCAATCATATATCAACACTACACCTGCGCGGATACCATCAAATTGAACCTATACACATGTCCCAATTATATTTGGGCGGTAGGCCCGGTTGGAATGCACATATTGGCTCGTTGGCTCGTTGGCTTCCCCTCTAATATATTGGCTCGTTGGTTTCCCCCCTAAAATAGTGGCCACGCGAGCTGACCAGCCAGCCATCATAATTGCTTGCTAGAGGGCATATATCGCAAGGCTGGTGTGTGCGGCACATTAAATCTTCAAGTATATATGTATTGCGAATTTCTGAAAGTCTAACATCATCCAAATATCTTATTTTTCGACTGGCGTGTACATTTTAGCGCCATGCTGAAATAGAGCGGAAATGATGATGAGGGTGCGAAGTAACCGATTCAGTTATCTTATTTGGTCATAAACTCAAGATGTATAACCATGAGCATCACCGTGAGCCCCCCATGTGACTCCTAATATGCCTATTCTACTAATCTTACGGTGGGTTAACCCGCCGTAAGAGGAATTTTCGGCGGCCTCTAGTGGTGGCGTTATGAGGTCTACGGTGTCAAACCTATCGATTTTCAGACAGTTTATGAGTTGAATGAAAGCTGTGGAGCATACTATGGATGGATGCGATGTGCCTCATGTGTGTAATGCGCTCGCGAAGTGGGGGGGTGTAGCGGGTTCCGACCATATATGCTTACGGTGGGTTACCACATAATTTTGTATATTGGTAGATATGTGGCCTTCCTCGATGGCCCTTTGGAAATTTGGAGACCTATGTTGTCAAGTTCTCGAGCTGCTCTTTCTGCAGTGTCTTGTCAAAATTTTCATTCGAGGCCATCTTGACCCTCAAAATGTCACACGAAGTGAGGATGGTATGACGGTTTATTACGCTATATGATACGATTTATATGCGATAATTGGTTTGCTGGTTTGGGTTTGTGTTTTCAGGTTAACAAACCCGGATACATCCGATATAATTCTTCGCGGATGCCTCTTGGGAGTGTCTAAAGTCATCCTGCCACCATGAACATGACCAGGGGGTCAGTTTAGGGGCTGAAATAATCGGATTGCTTAGGGTTGGGTAACCCACCGTAAGGGGTCCTTACGGTGTGTAAACCCACCTTTCGTAGAATAGGCATAATACTCAAAATAACGGTGGTCCTTGCATGGTAGGACCACCATTTTCTTCAAGCTTTTGGTGAAATTACACCCCTAAAGCGTGTCGTTCAACCACACACCTAAAGTCTCATGGGGGCCGCCGCTACAAGAAATACAATTCATTTTACTCATAAATATCATGTGCAAATGTTGCCTGTGCCTCAAATAGTCGATTTAGTGATCGAAACCGCAATTGCCCATTGGTCCTTGTGGTAGGACCATGAATTTGGGTAGTAGCCACTAGAGGTCTGCGGGGCTGGCGGTCCGGCCCGGAGCAGCGTGAGGGTGAAGTGGTTGCCGGCCTCTGGGGCCGGTGGTAAATCATTCGTAGAAGAAATTCCTGAATCCTCGATCACAGCCGCATGATCACCAGAGTTCGGCTCCTGGTCGTCGGACGAGTACGGTGGTGGCGGGTAAGGTGGTGACGGCGGAACCATATCAGGGTCGGGGTCATATAGCCATGGCGGCCGCGGGACATTGCGGAGAGTGTGGAATCCCTGCCGCAGCTCCCGATACCGCGTCTCTCGATGTGGCGGAATAGCAGCCGTGCACGCACCACTCACCGCGTCGCCAAGATCGTTACGAAGCATTGCAATCGGCGAAGTTCCCGTAGTTGGGACCGCCGAGGCAGTCAACGTAGCACCACCGACCGGTGGGGCCGTGCATGTGCGCGCATCGGCACCACCGACACCGGCAACGGCGTGCGGCGCGGCGGTGGCACAAATCACAAAGAGCGCACACACCAAGAAGGAAGCGAGAGGAGACCTTCCGAACCTCGGAATGCCGTTCCCACAGCCGTACCGTGGCCGCGGCAGTGCCACCGAGGCAACCCCGTCGTCATCTTCGCCCGTGGCGTAGGCCGCGGGCTCGTAGGTCATCGCGCGCCCCGGCTCCTCAACTGCGGAGAGCAAATTCATGTCCTGGGCCGGCTCGTCGGGCGCCCCCAATGCAACCCCCGTGCCCTCAATGAAATCGGCAAACGTGCGGGTGACAGGAGGGCAGAAGGGGTTCGGCGGACCGGTCCATTCCTCCTCGGATCCAACCGACGCAGGCGGGGAGTGTGCATGCGGCTCCGACACCACCGGCAAGTCGGCAGTGAAGGTGTTGACGGCGAATGTCGAAGCCCCAGCCGTGCGTGCCATCCTAGAGAACTCGGCGACGGCGGACACGAGGGCCTCACCGTCCTCCTCGCAGAAAGAGCAAGCGGAAAGATCGGTGAAGACCTCCGGCTTCCCGCCCGCAAGCACGCAAAGGGCGTCGAACTCCACGGGGTCGTCGCGCGGTCGATGGCGTGTTGGAACTTCGCGGCTAGCACGGAGTTCTCGGCCTCCTCAGCGAAGGCGTAGGCCGAGAGCCCGGTCCTGCCCCCGTTCGGGCAGTCCCGATGCCAATGCCGCGCCTTCCCCTTAGCGCACACCTGATTCTGGCAGTACGGGGCGGTCGCACCGGTGTCGCGATGGAAGGCCACCTTCCTGGAGACGGATTGAGACCAATTTCCCTCCTTGGGGAGGGGCGAGGCCGCGAAGCGGGTCTTGATGCGGCGGTCCGGCTTGTCCGCGCGAGGAGTAAATCCCCGCGGAGACGGTTCGGACCCGGCGGTGACTAGGAAGGTGGCCAACTGTCGCTTTAAGTCGAGGACCATCGTCCGCAAGTCCGCGATCTCACCCGTCGCGCCCGAATCACCGATGTCCTTCTCCATGAAATGCGTGCCGTGGGAGTACCGGTGCGCGGATGCGGTGGCGGTGCCCGCCCGCACGTGCTCGCCGTAGCACTCACGTACCCATTGCTGGATAGTGAGGAGGTCGTGGGCGGCCCGTTGGTCGTGAAGGAGCAAGCGGGACACCACCGGCTGGTAGAAGGTGGCGTCGAGGGCTTTGATGAAAAGGGACTTCACGTCCTCGTCCATGAGGGTTGCCCTTGCCCTCGCTGCCTTGAGCGCGGCGTTGAAGTCCTCGATCGGGCCATGCGGGTCCACGCCCGCAGAGATGCGGACGCCCAACATGTCCGCTTGCCCCTGGAAGGGGTCACCAACAGGGATCATGCGACGAGCGAACTCGAGTAGAACACGCTTACCGTCCCCTGGAAAGCTGGCGTGGGAGGAGTCCATCCAGTCCGCTGCCGGCGAGGAGGGGTCCACCAGCAGCTCGAGTGTGGAGAACAATAAATTGTTGGCCTCCACGCGGACGGCCAAAGTAGCGTCGTCCAGCGTGAAGAGCGGAGCGAAACCGATGTCCTCAGTGACGAATGCCGTGTGCAGCGCAGAGACCATTCTCGTGAAGAGGGCCGCCGCGTGGGACTCCGCACCGGAAAATCTCCCAACCTTGCCCTCGAACAACTTGCGTTGAACGTGCTTGGAGATCTTCATGTCGAAATGCTCCCGCTGTAAAGTTCGTACCGACGCCAAAAATGTAGCCCCCGCCGAATTAGCGGGCGGCTGTGCTGCCGGCGGAGTCGCGGGTGTGTTGGCATGCCTGGCAGCAACGGAGTCAAAAATCGTGTTTAATGTGTGGCGGCGATTCGCCATGCTAACTGTGGACCTAGTAGAAGCGACCATGATAAAGAAGACTACAGGGGTGGAGTGAGGCAAGAAGACGTGAAAAAATGCGGAAGTCTCGGGCGGCCAAGAAATGCGGTGGGTCGGCGATACGGCTGCCGTGAGAGATCAGTAATTCCGAGAAGTCGTGTGGTAGATGGCGGCCGATACGAAACGGTGTGGTGACCAACCAGGATACGTAAACCAATCCAACGTTAAATCCCGTAGAAAAACGTTCTCAAGTCCTACAGCTCGCCGTAAATCAACCCACGAAACTCAGGCCATACCCGCGACTGCCGGCACTTCCACGCGCGGAGCGCCTCACTCCATCCCAAGCGTCTGGCTTTAGCCATTCATCCCGGCGGTGTCGCAGTGGCTAATAAATAAAACGTAAGTGGGGCCAAACCTGTTAGATATATAGTTCGGAGTGAATATATCGGATAACTGAAAATAAACCCTGAGTTAAGGGTTTCGGGATCAGAACGGTAAAAGTCAGTTTGATAAAAGAGAGATACACATAAATACTAACGGGAGTTTCCCGACTACTGGTGACGGTCACCCAGCCTACTTTAGGAAGTGACAAGTGACAGATTAAACTGTCGGTGTGTCACATCCAGCAATCATGTTGTAACTGAGTGTAAAAGTGGACGGGGTGTTTGGGTTTATTGCGGAAGAGATACGGTAGAACGGGAGATGGTTGGGTGTAAGGGTATAGGGGGAGGTCCCTGGGACCCCCCTGTTCGGGGTTGTGACAATTGTTTTATGGTCGTGGGATGACTTATTACTCGATTACGCGGTTGCGAGAACTCAATTTCCACAAATTTGGTTCCTGGAACGGCGTGTTTTTTTGCTTGTATATTGTCGATATATCGTGGTATATATCATGTGCGCATGCATGCAATAGCTCAACATGACCGTCTATGGGTTGTGGAACATATGTCGAATCTCGTGCACCTAACATGATACCAAATACCACGAACACGGCGTATTTGTAAAATATATGTTTTTCGCAAAAGGTTCCGTCTGCTCCATAGGGGTTATATCTAGCAGAATTGTCGTTGGAGGACGAGTCTTTGTTTGCTTCTCGAGCGCAACTAGCTTTGCGCTTCGGTAACTGGGCGAAGCATACGCCGCACACGCCCCGCCTACGCTTGGCAAAAGTGCGTCGGGAAAGTTGCCGCATTCTTGCGGGGTATCTTCCTCTGAATTGTTGTCTCTAGTAGATTGTACAAACGGACATATGAAATTTTGTGACGCTCAGATGCAACGTGCCGCGGGATCGGAAATTCAGGGTTTCGGCTTCAGGGTGTTAATTTTCATGGCCGCAAAAATATATTTTTTTGCGCTCGGGTCCTTTCCAGACCTATTAGTATGCGTCTACTAAGGAAGCATACTTGTGGGTCTGTGTTGTTCACCTGTTGTTTACGAACAACATTTGACCCGATTCTTGGAATTGCGTGTGATTTGGCTCGCTCAACCCTCCGAACGCTCAATCGAGCATCCGCTATACCCCGCTCGCTCGTGGGGTATATCGGATGATGGCGTTCGATACGCAAGAGTCTCAACATTCCAAAATTGTACCTACTTGGTTAATGCTGTTAGCGAGGCGAAAGTTATGGCTACGAATTTGTTCACGAATCCGCTTTTGCTAGAAAACACATACCCCGCAACCGGGCGCAAGTAGCCCGCTTGCGGAGATTCTCAAAATGTAGAGAATGCGTTAGCGGATCCTCAGATTGTTGATACCTACTTGGTACTAACAGTCTCAGGATCACTATTCAATGTATGCGCATGTTTAGTATCGCATGATTTTTATGTAATATACACCGGTCAAACAAGCTGTGAGACTGTCCCCGTAAGTTTTGCGAAAAAGGAATGAACGCTTACATAGCGAAGAAAACCAGAACGGGAAAATCGGGAAAATCGAACGATTGAGATTTTCGATTTTCCATCGTGGACCATTTCAGAACCGTTCCCCGATTTATCGGCTCCGTTGCATAAAAACGGCCGATCTCGTATCACGTTATTTCATACGACCGGTTGTACGTCTCTTTTTAAACATAGTCGGACGACAAAACGAAGAAGTGCGTTTACGGTTCCGTTCAATCCATTCCCGCTGGATGGTTCATATGCATCAAGTCAAACAAGGCAGATTGCAGCCCTTTTCGCTTAGCGTCGGAACGAACACTAAAATGAAAACTTGCGAGTGGCGCAAATAGGTTTGCACGGGGAAACGAATCATTCCGATCGGCCGCTCTGAATCGCTTAAATCGTCATTCTGCGGTCATTTTCGGCGATCGTTCTGAGCCGTCGCGTCGTCACAAATCATCGTCCCATTCGATTGCTTTGTTAACAGTGGGGTCTGGGTGATGATTTCGGCGCACCGTTTGTACACCCCTGTCATGAACCCCCGGCCCGAGACCAATAAAATAAGCCAATTAAATTTAGCCAGCTCAAAGATGCTCTTTTTCGTCATTCTTTTTATCCAAAGGTGGAAATGCTACATAACATTCTCATTGGCTATCGAATGCATATAAAGCAAGCGAAGGGGAATAGGCGAATTTATCTACTTGGCAGATATTTCTAATTCTCACCGTCCGACAATGTTTAATTTCACCAATCATAGAGGCATGAAGACGATCTTTGGCATTAGCAAGCACGGCAGTATTGACGTCATGACGAAACATCCAGAAAGATGGAAAGCAAGGGGCTGATACAGTTCACAGTGCACTCTACAAGTTAACAAAACCCGTCCACTGCGTATACGTCGTAACTTTTGCTTTCCTGGAAATATGGGTGCTGACGACTTGGGTCAGGATGGTCTTCCTGCCATGGACGTCGCTGAACGTGATTCTAACGAAGCCAAGGGTCGCAAGATGTTTATGTTCATAATGGTGGCTCCTGTGGCTCTAGGGTTGGGTCTCGGCTCCGCGATCTACAACTTCGGTGACACGAGTGCATACGATAAGAAGATTTCACTCGTGGTCGCATACGATCTGCAGTTTGCTTACTTAGCGGCATTCGTGTTCTGCCGTCTCGTGAGCTTTCTCAATATGTACCCCATGATTGCAAAGAGCCGTGTGATGCGCGGCAAGTCTGGCAACCTTCGCGCGAACATGTATCTCTACAGAGAATATGGAAGCGGTAAGATCGTTACGTTGGATGATGGCGAGGAAACAGGCCGCTACAACCGTGCCAACCGCAGCCTGCATCACTTCACAGAGAATATGGGCGGGTTTCTGGTCGGCATGGTTCTTGCAGGGTTCTGCTTCCCGTTCCCCGTATTCGTGATGACGTGCACCTTCGCCATCGGTCGCATTATGCACCAGATCGGCTACTCCAACAAGGGCTACGGCGGGCATGGAGCCGGATTCGGGATCGCTACCCTCTCCACGGCAGGTGTTGAAGGCCTCATCCTCCTCACCGCCCTCATGTTCTAGGCTTATACTAAGCAGCGGAAACATAAGTAGCTCGTCACAGACCAAATGTTTGGCACGTGTATATGCTGACCGAATGAACGCACATTACGCAGCCAACATATCAATAAACATTCCTTTGCGGACTTGCCTCTCGGTATGACATCTGGATAATGAGATCGTTAGTTGAGAACTTTCATGGTACGTTTCAGTACCCGAATGGAATAAATTTATTTTCCCGGAACCGTGTAGCATGCGTTTTCGCAGAACCTTCACGCAAGCAGCTGGGGTAATCTTCACACACGGCTCTGTGTATTGTGAGGAAAGGGGTGCCGATTTCAAGATTGAGGAAAGGATTGTTGCTTCCTTCTCTTGGAGGTCACCGTGCACGTGTTCGGCGCAAGCTGGAATTCTAAAATCTTATGTACATTAATGCATACGTGTTCCTATGCATACGTGTGCACAGTTGTCAGCGAGGAGAACGAATAAGTCGCAACCGAGACATAACAGGCACCATAGGCATAAAGGACCTTAACTCAAATAGGCGGTGCCGTCAAAGATCAGCAGCAAACGGATAATAATAATTCCATGGAACAAAAAGCTCGAGACACTCGTGCTGCAAACTTTCACCCTATCGTGCGCAGTAAAAATCTCGTGCCTGGGTACTGTAAATACCCTGGAGTGGTTTAATTGTTATATCTTGTTAGCTCTTCACGAAGCTTAATACCTGGAGTATGCACGGTAAGCTTGAGCACACGCGTGCAGTGAAATACAACGAACTGCAATAGTGGTGTGGCCAGTAGATTGCCACAGATGCTTGGTGAATAGGTGACTAATCGGATTTGTGACGTCGCATTATTACTCTTGAAAGTGTGGAAAACTTGGGTGGTGAGAGACACATGTCAACTTTCGATGTTTTAAACCGGCCACTTGTATACAAGAATATCGGATTTTGGATTTTAAGGTACATGTAGCAAGCTATTTAATTCAATACATTATTGATAACATTTGTTATCAAGGTATCAACTCTGCAAAAAAATACGGCATGCCTCATCTAGACATGGAAAGTTTTTTAATTGAAAACCCGAAAAATTATTATAAAAATATAAATACATTTTAAATGTCTACCCCAAGGCTACGTAAAAGCACTAAAATATTATCAGCAGAATATTGAGGGACCGATGGGAGGCTAGCTGTAGATACCACTGTGTCACTTTGTGGGGTTGCATCCGAAATAGCAACAGCAGTGGTCTCGGGCTCGGCAACATGTGCTGCTGCTGTGACATTCACTGCGACTGGCACTGGGATTTCTAAGGCACCTGCGGCAACATCGGCAGTCACAAAGCCATGGCAAAGGTCATACAAATGATCCAAGTGAGGCTGCCCCCTCCCTCACTTTCCACGAGTGCTACGCCTATGCATGCATTAACCGCAGCCCATGGTCGGGGTACGTGCATCAAGTGTACCATGCATACCGTGCGCGCCTACCTTGCCTCGAAAGATTGTCAGAACGCAATAACTAGGGGAATCCGTGCGTTATAGGAATGGTTCAAGGCAAGCTGCCCCCTCCCTCATTTTCCACGAGTGCTACGCCTCGATGCATGCATTAACCGCAGCCCACGGTCGGGGTACGTGCATAAAGTGTACCACGCATGCGCGCCGATCTGGGAAGGCCTCGAAAGATTGTTAGAACACACGAACTCGGGGAATTCGTGCGTTCTAGGAATGATTCGAGGCAGGCTGCTCCCTCCCTCACTTTCCACGCGTGCCACGCCTATGCATGCATTGACCGCCGCCCATGGTCGGCGTATGTGCATCAAGTGCACCACGCATGCGCACCGATCTAAATAGTGCCGATGGTGCAATACAATATTCCTTCATGTTCGGCATGAACGTTCTTTATTTCAGTAACGGTCATGTTGTCTCGTTTGTTTTGACCATTCGTGATGCAACAATGCACCCGCGCATGCGTTGGTTTATTCGTTGGATGCGGGTGTTCACATGTACCATGCGTTGGCTTACACAGTCGTTGGCGGTTGAAATGTGTAATTAAAAATGACCAAATAATGGGGTCAGTTTGGCTTAATTTGGGGGTGGTTTTCCCCAAATTAAGCCGAATTAAAAATGCCGTTTTGAAGGCGGATGACAGAATGTGAGCTAAGGAATCGATGACTTTTGAAAAGGAATATTTTGTTTTCGGAGCGGCGCCTCGCGGAGTACCCCCCCCCCTTCCCCCCCTAGCAGCAACGGTTCCCTTATTCTTAAATATACTTAATCACGATAATAAAGTGCTGCATATGTTGCGTGAAAGTGGTGTCGCTGCTTCTACGAGGCTGTGGCTGTTGTATGCTTTCGGTAGCTTCGGATAATCCGCAACACAAATACCAAATATAAGCCATTTCCCAGACGTTACGTACATCAACTTTATTTGAAATATTTGATTACCACGTTATCAATACATCAGAGTTATGGGACTCCTGCATTAAACAATAGCAAAAAAACAATCAAAGATATATAATTATGGTATAGTTCATGACTTGTATAGCTCATTTGGTAGAAGACTTTCACACTATGGTCGCAAGCAAGAGTCGCGGACTCGATCCCCGCGAAGCCCGCGTCAAGGAGCTGTATCGTCCTGACGTTTGGGATCACGCCTTGTTTAAATACTCGCTTTCTATATGTAGATTCGATTTACCTTTCCAGCGATATCACATATGTCATCGAATAACTTGGCACTACCATGGTGTCAGGACGCCATCTGTGTTTTCCTAGGATTCCATTCTCGTCAGGGCCCATTTCGCATTTCGTCTTGCTGGACTTTGGCTGAGCTACCAAGCAACGGCTGAAAAGTTCTCATGTGGCGGAAGACAAAGCGAGAAACATAATGTATTTTGCTCCGCTGGAACTACCGCGAAGCGGAGTCGACGAACTCCATTTACTCATCAACCTCTGACAGCGGTGCTAGGAGACCCTGAAGTCCGATATGCAGAAGCTTGACAAGATATCATTGTCAGTTTGTCACGCCCGATGGAGGACTTCGTCGCTGGGAGCATACGAGAGGCTTTGGATGGGTTGTCGAGGACACCGCGAAGAAGAAAGAGTTCGTCGCGCCCTTCGAGCCCTCTGCGCATCGACACTGAGTTACGGCACTGAGAAAAGTGCCTTCCGCCACATGAGAGTTGGCAGTGTTCGAACGCCGTTGTTCGACCACGGGCGACTGCGACCTCAAGGCATACATTACACTCATCGAAATCGCAAACTTTCGATGGGTCGTCCTGAGGTCGGAGATCCGAAATCCCGAACCTTTAGACTTATCCAGACTCCGAAAAACTTCCTTCCTTTCGCGTTTTCGCAATTCTTTTTAGGGGAAAACGGAAATCGGAGTATCTGAATTCCACTGGCAATTCATTACAGGACTTATCACATGGACTTTCTATCATCGAATTTATGCAAACTCAAACTCTGCGAACGCAAATGAAGTGTAGACGACTCCCGCTTGTTGACAGCCGATGTGAGCGGCGGCATGCAAGAGGCCTAGGCATATCAGATAGAGAAATATACCTAGGCAGCAGATGAAATTTGACTGATCGCGACGTGGACTTCGCGTTTAATTTCGTTTGACGGGCCTGTATCCTTCGGTCGTCGAAATGCCGAAGGTCTTAATGTTGGCAGATCAATTTGCAAAGCCCGCATTAGCATTGCAAACACATTCATGGACAGCCACAAACTGCGCAACGACGGCGTTCACCTACGACTCGAAGGTGATTCAGCTCGTTCAGCCACAGCAGGACGTAGTGCGACGCCCCCGAGACATTAACACCATTATCGTTGTCATCATCAGGCAAGCATGTGCATCACCCCACCAAGGGGATGCCGTCCAAACCTTCGGTTCCTGAAATAAATGCCAATTCAGTGTGAGCATCTCTAGTAGCATTAACGACGGGCAGTGCACACTGTCTTGTATAAAATTATAAGCTGCCTGGCAATGATTAACACTGCACGGGCATTGATTTGAACCCTAACGTGCACTGATTTGAACCCTAAGAGATTACCCGCATTCCACTGAGGAGGCTGCTAAATTAACACATGTACCAGTTATATATGGAGTGCACTCACCGGGACACTGCTGCAATCTGGGCCCATCATAAGACTTTTGGATAAATTCTCTTCCAAGTCTTTCGAGAGTATCGTTACAATAAAGACAAATTACATCACGGTCATCACTGGCTTACGCGCCAGTCGTGGGCTAAACTGGCAGAGCTCATCGTGCATAGCCTTGCATATGCGCAGATATGCCATTCCGTATACATCTTGAAACTGGTGCAGAAGAACGACCCTTGCCACGAGGCCTGCTGAGACCTGCTAGGATTCCGTCCAATTAATTTGTTTCTATGAAGCGTCGTGCAGTAATGATAATATGACTTTTTGCAATGGCGTTTGACGGATCATTAAACAGCATCATAAACTGGCGAAACATGGGAGAAGCAGTATTCGACGAGCCTCTCACTCATTTAGAAAACATAATTTCAAGCATTCTGCTATCAGCTGCTCCATATGGAGAAATCAAAACCATTGGAAAAAACTCATTGGAGCACATTGGCATGACCCTGCTGATTGACTCTCATGCCCCTACAGCCGTCAGCGGGATGTTGGCAGATGTTTCAGAAGTGTCATTTTTGCCCACCATCTTTTGCAACCTTGTACCAAGCTTGTTCATCCATGATTTGATTCGAAGCCGCCACCCCTGCATGCCAATAGAGGCGAACAAGGCGATGAAGCCAAAGAGTTCGCGGACATGGAGGTGCCATGGCTGCGATTGGAACCCAGCTAGCAGCTCCTCTTGCAGTGCTTTATCCCTGATACCCAATCACATCGACGCCCCTTCAATGCCACCTGTCAGGCCGCACTGAACCACTGGATTCGCTTCCATCCTCTCCCGATCTCGCCTTATAACTTGCTGTCACGACTGGATGATATCAAACGCACTCGTTTGCGGGAATCCATGCAGTGCAACCCCACGCAGCTCTGACGCTGATCTTCTCTAAGTTGCTCAGCACCGTATTCAAGACTCTCCTCCACGAATCATGTTTGGCACAGCACCATAGTCGATACTCCATTCCACGAATCATGTTTGGCACAGCAACGTGTTCCAGACTCCATTCCACGAATCATGTTTGGCGCAGCATCGTGTTCTAGACTCCATTCCACGAATCATGTTTGGCACAACACCGTGTTCTAGACTCCATTCCACAAATCATGTTTGGCACAGCACCGTGTTCCAGACTCCATTCCACAAATCATGTTTGGCACAGCACTGTGCGCCAGGCAGTCTTCCTGAAGGACGCAGGTTCAATTGTACGAATGCAAGCGACTGGGCACATACTTGAATAGGAGCTTTGCGCTGTCAAGGACGATGGCGCTGAGGTCGAGCTGGCCGAGGAGGCCCATCTCGCCCGGCTGAGTGTCCTCCGTGGCCATCTTGATGAGGCTGCGCAGCCGGTCCCAGTCGAACTTGCCATCCACAATCACGACTCGCAGCAGCCGCATTCGCAACCCTGCAGGTACAGCGCACCGAATAGCTCAAGTGTCAGCAAACATAGTGAATTCTACCGTTCGGACAGCAGAGCGTGCGGCGGCCATGAGCACCTATCGCTCACATACTGAATGGCAGGAGATCAGCCGACAAAAGCCAGCACACCATCATCCCAGTGGATGTGAGATGCAAATCAGGAGCAGAGCGGGGCCGTGGCAAGATACCACCAACCCATACATATTCCCAACCCAGATGCAAAGCAGCATGGAAAGATGATACAATGTGACCGATCATCGCCAAACAATTGTTGGTCTCTGAGTAACGGAGTAAGCGGACCCTGCTGGCATGCCCCCCAGTGGCTCACGGTCACATACATCCACCGAAAGCACGGATCCACAACCTCGAGACTGATACATGCGCTGCAAAACTGCACTGGGGGCACATCACGATGTCCCCTCCACTCGCTCCGTTCCATTCCAAGAATATTCCGTTCTGAGCTGCCGCACCCCATGGGAGTCCCCATCGCGATGCAGGGGGGGGGGCGTGGTGCGGCGCGCCTGGGTCTGTATCCGTCAGCATGCGCCGGGCCACGTACGGGAACGCGGTGGACAGAAAGTTGAAGTCTGGCTGCAATGTCAGACATATTCCTTCCTGCGCCACACGAGCACACGCGCCGTCATGCACGAGGGAGCGTCAGCACGGCGCCCTCATGCCCGAGGGAGCGGCAGCGCGGCGCCGTCATGCCCGAGGGAGGGAGGGGCAGCGCGGCGCCGTCATGCCCGAGGGAGGGAGGGGCAGCGCGGCGGCGTCATGCCCGAGGGAGGGAGCGGCAGCGCGGCGCCGTCATGCCCGAGGGAGCGGCAGCGCGGCGCCGTCATGCCCGAGGGAGTGGCAGCGCGGCGTCGTCATGCCCGAGGGAGCGGCAGCGCGGCGCCGTCATGCCCGAGGGAGGGGCAGCGCGGCGCCGTCATGCCCGAGGGAGGGAGGGGCAGCGCGGCGCCGTCATGCCCGAGGGAGTGGCAGCGCGGCGCCGTCATGCCCGAGGGAGGGAGCGGCAGCGCGGCGCCGTCATGCCCGAGGGAGGGAGCGGCAGCGCGGCGCCGTCATGCCCGAGGGAGCTGGCAGCGCGGCGGAACCAGGCTTGACCTGCTGCACCACCTCCGGAGCTACGGGATCTGCACGAGGTGCACCCGAGGCCTCGGGGAGAACAGGCGCAGGGCATCAGGAGATCATCGGTTGGGGAAAACGCTGCGACCGAACATTACACCATGTCACTTCACCGGGCCACCACAGTTATTGCGACATCTTCCTTCACCGATTTGTCTCTTTGCACTTGAGCAGCTATAGTGACTGCATTGGTGTGGCATCACCAGGATCGTGAAGTCGGTGACTTCATACGTCTGCTCCTAGTCTTGACAATGGCAGTGTGGAACCACAACCATGACGCATGGGTGGTGGTGGCCCTTTTTGAGAGATGAGAGGTCGCGGCGGCCACCTGCGTCAGGAGCGAGCGGATGACCAGGGAGAACCGCTCAGGCACGCGGATTGGATACTTATACAACAGCTTGTTGAACTCGTCAGTAAGCTTGCGGAATGTGAAGGTTTTCAGAGAGGCGCCCGAGAGGGTGTCTCCCCATGCATCCTGCAGGCCCCACACGATGGGCTCCATGTCCACCCCTGCGATTCACCGTCCACACCCCTTGAGCCGCGCAAGCTGTGGCAACCGCATGCCCAGCTCCGCCCGCCAGCACCGTTCAATGTAGCGCACAGCAGCTGCTGTCACCTGAAGGTCAGTGGGCGAAGCGAAGGTTCGATTCAAGGGCATCGGGCTAGCAGAGCGATACGCGCACGCGACGCAAGAAAGGGCGACAGGGCTCCGCCGCACACGCCGCACCGGGAATTCCGTCAGGCGAAACTTGTCTGCGGTGGCCAGGCGACGCTTGGAGGCGCAGCAGTTGATGCTACAAGGGATCATTCCGTGGCGAATTGAAGATGCGCGGCGCCACAGGGATTGAAGATGCGCGGCGCCACAGGGATTGAAGATGCGCGGCGCCACAGGGATTGAAGATGCGCGGCGCCACAGGGATTGAAGATGCGCGGCGCCACAGGGATTGAAGATGCGCGGCGCCACAGGGATTGAAGATGCGCGGCGCCACAGGCTTCACTTGCTGCTGGCTTTACCAGGCGAAATGAATCCCAAAGCTAAGAGATCATCGGCCAATCTGGCGTAGTCGTTGTTCATTGTGTGGACCACGGCATCGATGAGGCACTCCTGCACAAAAGCGTGCCCACGGTTGCCTTCAACACTCACAGGCGCTGCGGAGCACCAACAGCAGGTGCTGCAAGCCACACTGGCCTACAGCAGGTGCTGCGAGCCACACTGGCCTATTTTTGCACACACATCGAGCTGCAGCGTCTCTGGTGGATGCCACTGCGGAGCACCGACAGCAGGTGCTGCAAGCCACACTGGCCTATTTTTGCACACACCTCGAGCTGCAGCGTCTCTGGTGGATGCCACTGCGGAGCACCGGCAGCAGGTGCTGCAAGCCACACTGGCCTATTTTTGCACACACACCGAGCTGCAGCGTCTCTGGTGGATGCCACTGGGGAGCACCCTTGATGCACCCGCTTATGGTCAGAGCTGGGGTCATCATAACGATCCCCATTGCACACGGCAGGGAAGGGGAAGCCATTCCGACTAACCTCTCGGGAGCACAAGAGGGGGCATCAAGGCAGCTGGATTGCCTAATGGTCTCACGGATGGGGTGGGACCTGGTTATTCCGCGAGATCGTTGCCACGTTGCCGAAGTCGACATACGCGATGTTGCCGTCGGGCTGCGCCAGCACGTTTCCGGGGTGAGGGTCGCCATGGAACAGTCCAAACTCAAGCAGTTGCCGCAGTCCGGACTCCACCCCGATGCGCATGAACCGCTGCATCGCCTGCGCTCCCCCTCCAGGCCTCTCCTCCCTGAGGCCCACGATGGCGCTCTGTACCGCGCGAGGCCTCGAACCTCGCCGAAATCAAAGCTGTGCACCCAAACCGATCGTGGGGACTGTGTTGCCTTCTCCGCTTCTTCAACTCCAGAGTTGCCCCCTCGATCCACTGGCCAGAAGACAACGATTGATGGAAGGGATCTCAGAGGGAAAACCGGTGACCTCTATTTATCGTCTGTGCGTTCCGTCCACATTACGCTGACCACCCAGCGCGGCACTGCAGTATGATCTTGTACTTTTGTATACGGACGTTTTGGGCACAGGGGAAAAAGAAACCGTGTGGGTGTTGGGAGGCTGCCTGACGACACTCAATAAGCACAAGAGAGCATCTTGTCCACATCCGAAGAAAGCCAGAGCATGGGGAATCGAGTTGGGATTCATGATGTTGTTCAGCAGATGCCGGCGGTCATGCTGGCTGTAACTGGGTTGCAGTACTCACTTGATCATTATCGAAGGCCGCTGGGTCGGTGCAACGCACACCGTCGATCCACTCCATCACGAGCACTCGTTTCCCAGATACCTTTGGGTACACCTGGACACGCCAGGCTAGCCGTCATGAGGTACCCAAGGCAGCGATGATTAAGTAACTCCATACCGCTGCTCACATCTGCGGTGGTGGGACGGCCATTCGAGGAGGAGACCGGCTGCCGGGCTCTGAGGCCCGCACAAGTTTTGATTGTCATCGTTCAAGATTGCGAGGTCACCTTGGGGATCTTAACCAGCGGCTCGCTGTCGAAGTTGCGATAGAAGTCCTCGAGGTTCCTCGCCTCCTGGTAAGGTGACACCACCTCCACCCCGACGCCTTTCGTGTGTGGACCGATGACACCCTTTGACTTTCCGAGCGGTCGTGCTCGCCGTCCCCCCCAACCGAGGGCATTTGCGCATGTGTGACGGCACCTCCCGCCGACGTCGTACCACCGCAGGAGATGCTCGCGGGACCTTGGGCAGACGCCGGGGAGGGGAGCAAGGCTGCCGTGGGTACCTGCACGAAGTCGAGCTCCTCCAGCATTTTTTCGGCAAACTCGTCCACCAATAGGGTTGCCTCGCATCCGATGTTGCGCTTCGCATACCCGTCCAAGTACTTCTCTGCAATCACGCGCAGCAGATGCAGATCCTGCCAGTTCACGAGCCCCCCACCTCGCAAGTGTCATGCACGCACTCACCGTCATCTCAGCCCAGCTGACGAAATGCCTGTATTTGTCGGCGCGGGCTTGCACACATCAAGTCCGATCTGCAGCTCGACCTCGAGCGACTTTGGGGGCATGAGCTGAAGCAAACACGCCTCTTCATGAAGCTGCCCTCCACGTTCCGCGAACCTGCAGGCCGCACCTTGACGCGCCAAGGCATGCCTATAAAGATGCCTCGAGGTGCGCGCTTCGATGCTCGTGGGTGTCGCAATGCGAGCGCCGAGCACAGTCAACGGCTTTTGACAAAGAAGATCCAGAGGGGGTCTCACCAGGATCACGACCGGCCGCACGCCGGGTCTTTGCACCTTCACGGCGACGTCGATGTCCCCGTCCCTCAGCCTTCCTCGGTACACCTGCTCCGGGCCCGAACTCGTCAAACCGCGGACGAGGTCTGATGGGCAGCGCGCCGCCTCCATCCATGGCGTGACTAGGAAGGAGGCCGATGAATTCAGTGGCAGAGGAGTACAATTCACCCTATGCACTCGATCACCCCTTGGCCTGCGCGTGGAGGGGGAAAGGTGCATGAGCGTGGGGCGATGACCTGAAGGCCTACTCTTGTTGATTTATACGTGGCCTCTTAGAGAGGGTTTGGGACGTTTGGGACCGTTCGCCCGTGGCGTATGAGCAGGGGGTGCATGCCTGCCCGATACTTGCTGCCGCGATGGGCTCGGGAGACAACGAGCTGAAGACGTCGTCGATGCTCCGGCCGAGATCCTCCTCAATAATACGCATGGCAACGGCATTGCTGAAGGGTGGCACGCGATCCTGCGGCAGCAAGCCACTCCAAACCCTGGAAGTCAGCTCGCGGCACGATTCGTCGCGCTCATCCCGCGCGCAGGCTTGCAGCGTGGATGAGCTCGCCCGCAGCGGTATAGCGACTAGGTCAAAGGACCAAAAGCAGGTGGGGGGGCAGTGCATGGGAATCAAATCACGGGAAATACTAGGGAGGGCCCTGAAACAAATGGAGGCACACAAGGCGGGGTGTGAGCGGACTCCAATGTAGGGACATGGGCGCATGGGTGCAGGCTCGGTCGAGAGGACCATGAGGAACGTGGGGGGGTAGTGCGGACGGGGGGGTTAGTGTGGGCTCAAAGTGCGGGCTGAGATGGGCAATGCGGCTGGGTTAGGCAATAAGGGAACTTGACCCGTGGGATGCAAAATCAAAATATAAATACAATTTTTGATACCATTGATATCGATATGAGAATTTCCCACTAGGCATGTCCCAATTACCTTCCTTCGTTTCGTTTCGAGGGTTATACAATTGGAGCGAAATAATCTCTGCCTTAATATATGATTTCTAATATATATTGTTAATTGGGGGGTTGGAACGGTGGTGTGGTTTTTGCCTGGAGAAGAGTGAGGGGCAGGGAGGGGGGGGTTGGAACGGTTGCGTGGTTTTGCCTGGAGAAGAGTGACGGGGCAGGGAGGGGGCGTTGGAACGGTGGTGTGGTTTTTGCCTGGAGAAGAGTGAGCTCCTCCATATACTCCACCGGCACGAGGTCTGGGCGGTTCCCGAGGTTCTGACCGAGCTTCACAAAGGCAGGGCCGAGCTCGGTGAGGATGTTGCGGAGACGCGCGGCCTGAGCTTTGACCCTCTCGGCCTCTGCCATCTGATCCAAAACACCCCAAAACCATATCCCATGACGCTAGTATTGGGATCTCGGGCGGTTTTCCAAGGCTGACGCTCACGTGGAACCTCGGCTCCGCTCCTCAAGGCCTCAATTACCCAAACGATGAAATATCGAGGATCGAAGAGCTCGTCCAAGTGAGGAACGGCCGCTTAGGATTGCCCTTCAAATGATAAACTGACCTGTCCGTTATTCTTATCGAGTTGGTACTTCACGAAGAATGTGGTCAGCAGCCGAGCGATCTTTTGTGCCCGAACGGCGAACTGGAGCGGCTTGCCCTCAGCCTCCGCTCGCACCACTTCGGGGTCGTACCTGCCCGTGAGATAGAGAAAGGACGGTGAGTATGCAACACGCTTCTCGCAAGTCCGCCGCCATTTTATTTGCAGCAGTTATCAGCGATCAGTAAACGGCACAATAATTGACCGTGCAAAATACAAGTAAAGAACACCCTATCCCCCCTGTGCAAGGTACCAAGCGGGCACACTTCTACAGCACAGACTTCAAGTGCTCCGATGGACTCCGCAACTAGAAGAAACATGCGTAGTGGGAAGTAGATATAGATATTTGCATTAAGAGTGCACTTTTGCTGCAGTAGCAAGTTGCACTGGAAAGCTAAGGGGCACCGCAACCCTATTCGAAACCTTGCCCCCCCTGTTCGCCCCCCAAAAACGCGGGGCGGTTGCACCTTCGCAACCACGGGGGGCGCTCAAGAGGTGGAGAAAGGCGCTGTAGCTGTACATAAACCCCGGAGCAGGGTGCCAGACGTTTAAGATTTCAGAAACATAGTGCTAGAGGTATGTACAACACCCGAAGCAGGGTGCTAGATGAATCAGCTAAGCCCAGAGCGCGGTGCAGGAGGTGTAGAAAACCCCGAGAGTTTGTATCTCTACAGCGGCCTCTAGCTTCAAACAACCTTCAGAGAGGGAAGCACCCGGAGCAGAGTGGCAGATGTGTAAAGAACGGCGGGAGAGAGGTGCAAAAGGTGAAAAAGAAGCGCGGAATTGAGCGCATAGATTATCTCGCGCACTGCAGTACACGCAAACTATCCGAGGTGACGGAGCGCAAACCTGTTGAAAACCCTACACATGCCCATACCGTCTTCAAGCCCTTGTTTGTTCAACGGTATGTCGCAGTACACATCGCTGTCCGCTTTGTCTTCTTCGAGCGCTTCGACCAGCGTCTTGCCGAGGCCGTCCAAAGCACCACTCGCGGAATTCACACAGACCGTACTTCGCGCTGGCACACGGACCGTACTTCGCGCTGGAGCGGGCCCCACGCTGTGCCGACTTCGTCTCTTCAAGGGATCTGGCTTTCGGGGGCAACCACCATTGACGCGTGAAAAGGGTGCCACCGCCAGGGCACCATAACAAAAACTCCGCATCGGCACTTCGCCCTTCTTCTGGAAAACCCAAATTCTGTTAGAGCGCCCTGCGGAAAGTGAGGAAACCTCTCCACAAATTTTCTACGTGCGAAATCAGAGTGGACAAATACACGTGTTTAACCCTAAGAATCTTTTTTGTGCGTATCACCTTCTTGTTCAAATGCACCTCAAATCAAAGGTGTTCAGCTGTCGAGTTTTTTTTCTTCAAGCATATTGCGCGCAGCAAAGCGCACGCTCGTCATGCTGAACTCCTGTCATGGTCTGATCGTCCGCAGGGACAGAAGTTTGGCGAAGAGGTCGGGAGATTTTCGCAAGTTAAGAAAACAACATCGGGATTTCCCTGCAGCCGGCCCAGTGTTTTATTCGTAAACGTTCAGACTTGGCAGCGCGTAAGACCTAAGAACAATCCCCTGTTAATCATGCATGGCGCTTTGTCCGGGGGAAAAGGACGAGCAAACAGCAGTAGTAATAGATCCTAGCGGGTCACAGCTATCAAATGCTGGTTGTGGTATTCTCAAGTCAATGTCAAAGCGCATTACGATAGTTACAGGAGGCATTAGCCTTTAGCGCAAGCCAACGAAAGCAAAGTTGCGATTTGCGATACAGCTCCCCTGCGGTTGAACTGTTGAAACTGTGGCATCGCGATCGCATCGGGTAGAAAAGATCTCTAGAGCTGCACAACTTAAACTGGTCCGTTTATTTTTAACAGTGGCAATTTTCCGAATCCGACAGTCCATGTACGATTCCAGAGATCAAAATACGATGCATTCCTTTGTCGCTCCCCAGGAATCTCTTCGGACCTTCCGATGTTCCCGATCTAAGAACATTGGACGGCTCAACTTTAGTTGGGCACCCCTAAAGATCTCCTCCCTTCGATCTTCAGATTGTAGCTGGAGTTCAGCTTTTGAAGAATGAAGATCCCCTCCCCGAGGTCCGATCCTCTTCAAAGATCATCTTCGATCTTGCATCTTGATCCTCACGGCCTCACAAAATTCGGCAATTCCTCATCGTTATTGGTAATTATAGAAAGAAATGCATTCCTCATCGTCATGCGATGGCCCATGGGGCAATAATCTTAAATCTTAATCTAATAAGATAAATCTATAGGGACAGGGATCAAGGGTGAAATTTCGGTTTTCTAATCGGCTTAGGCAGAGGGAATAGTCACAGATACGTAACGTATCTACTATTCCCCCTCGCCTGGCTACGGCTACAGAGCCGGACAAATAATGACTCATTTGTAATGGAAACTCGGCCGCTGCACTGCGTGTGGAAATTATAGGGGTACGTGAACGTACAGGTGGGGAAAAATCAAATTTCCCCAATCCTAAATCCTGCATCATCGATCATGATCGTGTGAAGAATCTAGCATAAGAATGAGAGACAGAGAGAGGCCTCAAGGGCCACGCGGGGGGGGGCGCGGGGAGGTTGTGGTATGGTTGCGATATGGGGTGAGGGGAGGGGCTTAAAGGGGTGTAAGATCGGAAGGGGGATGATTGTGTGGGGAGTTGAGAGGGGTGTCAGAACGGGCGGGGGGAGGGTCGATGGGGAGACGGGAGTAGATGCGAATTCAACAGAGGCGAAGGGCGGCTGGAGAAGGGGGGTGGGGACGGGTGTTATTCGAATAAAATTTTTATTCAAGAATTTTCTTTGCTCGAATTCCAATTCCGAATTCGCTGCTCGCGCTTCGCGTCGCGAGGGCTTCGCCCCCGCTCCGCTCGCGCTCGCGCTCTTTTTTCTCTCTCGTTAACTTTTGCTCCTCAAACTTATCGACGATTGAAATTCGTTTTACAGTTTGCATCTCAACGACGCTAAAGTGCTTGTCAAATTTATAGATACACCGGCGACAGACGAGAGCGAGAGGTCGCGGTCGGACGTGAAATACAGTGCTCGTCGCTACACGCTCGCGCTGTGACTGTACAGTCGAGTCTATAAATGTTCAGAAATATTGAGGATATAAACAATTGAGGGCCTTCCTAATTTGTAAATATTTCGGAAAACCTTCTTAAATTTATATATTTTCTACAGTATGCTAAAGCTTAGTACGCAGTACGACGTGTCATTATGACTTTTACGCTCAGTCAATAGAATGTTGAGGATTTCACATGAATTCCTGTTCGCACATCTTCGCACTGTTAAGGATTTTGCATGAATTTCAATTCGCACTGTTAAGGATTTTGCATGAATCTCAATTCGCACTGTTAAGGATTTTGCATGAATCTCAATTCCCACTGTTTAAGATTTTGCATGAATTTCAGTTCGTGACGGGGACAGTGAAATATATATATGTAATTGACGGAGTCGGGTGGATATATATATCCCACGGAAACCTAGAGCAAGCTGTCAGGCAGGTGTCTCGGGTTTCACAGTGCGAAGATAATTGAATAAGATACGGGGAGTGTTTTATTCCCTGAACTGAGCAGAACCGTGCCAGGCAAGACGGCACCGCGGGTCGAGGGGTGACACAGGCGGGCAGGACTGCCACCCCCTTACAGTGGGGGGGCTAAAGTCACTGTCCCCATGACACCACCTCACCCCGAAGAGGTGAGGTGCCAAGGCAGTACCCAACCCTAAACCCTAGAGATACAAATGTTATAAGTCCATTGGACTTTAAGGTCCAGCTAACTAGAATGCCAAGCAGCTGACCCACAACAGTGGTTCTACGCAGGATTGAAGGGCAGGGGTCCCGATGCTCTAAGGGTTCTCTGCCGATGCACCGGACGGTGTCACGTCGGTGATCGAGACGGTTGCAGTCGCGCTGCCGGAGAAAGACGGCAGCCACACAGGAGACGATCGGAACGCCGGCCAGTCCTCCTCGTCGCCGTCATCGTGGACGGCATGGAAAGCCGGCGGCGCCGCGTCAGGCACCTCTTCGTCGGATTGCTCATCGCAGAGGTCAACGCCCGAGAATCGGACGGTCATGGCTGCCGCACCCGGCTGAGCGGAGTCGTCCAGTGGCGGGGGCTCCAATGCTTGCAAAGAATTTGCACGGGCAGCCGGCGGTGGCACAGGCGGCCACGCCGACATCGGAGGAGGGGGGGGCCGCCGTGGGGGCGGTCGCCGGCGCCCGCCCCGGAGCGAAGGATGCCGCACAAGAGTAGGGGCACACGCCCTCGGCGTCAAGGTGGCCCGTGGTCACCGCCCACAGGCGGAAGCAGGTGACACAGACGAGCCCGGTGCCCTCCCACTGCAGGTAGCGGGCATTGCGCACGGGTTTCCACTCACCGACGGGGGGCGCCAACTTCTTCCAGCCGAGGGCATGCATTGAACCGACGGTGGGCTTGCCACCGCCACCACTGCCGCCACCGCCCCTGCCACCACCGCCGCTAGCACCACCGCGCCCAGCACCACCAGATGTCGGAGGGGAAGGCGCGGAGAGGCGGGCCAAGGCGAACTCGTCACGGAACACCTTGGCGATGCGCAAGGTGAGGGCGGCGAAGGTGAAGGGGATGTTGGCCCCAAGGTCGCGCAACACCACCAGGTAAAGTGGCGCGACGTGGGGGGAGACGGCCGCAGAGGTACGAAGGACGCTGTAGAGGTCAGACACCATGTCGGAGTCGCTGTACTGCGGGTTCACCTTCTTGTGCTTGTCGGCCAACGTGCGGAAGGCGGCAAGTTGCGGTGCGGGGTCGACGGTTTCGTCGAGAATGGTCGCCCTGAGGCGGACCCAGAAGCGATGCGTGTCGGGATCCCCGATGCCCTCCACATGGAAACGAAGGCGCTGCAATGCGCAGCGGCCATCGCGGGGATGGAACTCCACGGACTCCTCATACAGGGTGAGGGCAGTGGAGCGGAGAACCGTGGGGAGGACGGCGTACACGAGCTCGTTGAGGACGATGTGGTAGTCCGTGTACTCGTTGTCCAGATCCAGAAGCTTGGCGACGTCATCACGGGAGATAGGCCCGAAAACATGGTTCATGTTGGCGAGCAAGACCGCGAAGTCCGACTCAGCATCGGGTCCATCAAGAGTAAGGCCAACGGAGCTTTTGAAGCCGTGGGTCCGAAGGAGCTTGGCCAACTCCTCGCCGTAGGAGAAGGCGTAGTCGAGTTTGTCCGCGAACTCCGTACGCTGGGAGGGCTTCACAGGCGTGGAGACCCAAACCGTAGGGTCAGCGTGGAATTCAGCAGAGGTGGCCGCCCGAGAGACTGGGGTCGGCTTGGCGGTCAACTGTGACATGCGCACAATCGAGCCCCCAGAGCCGCCACGGTCGGGGCTAGCCGATGAATTAGGGCTGGCGGAGGAATGCCCTCCAGGAGATTCCCTTGCAGCACGAAGGCGGCTGCCGAGGGAGATGCGGTCCGCGCTCATCTCTGGAAGAACGTAGCGTGGAATGACGATTGGTCGGTAGTGCGAATGCTGCACGAAATCCGGGAGCTGGTTCCGCTCGAGGAAAAGGGCCGGTGCCGTAAAAAACACGCGGCTGGTGGTGAAGGAGCTGGCAATGCGCTCAGCCTGTGCAAGCAGCTGGTTTCGCTGCAAGCGGCCGCTGGTTCCGCGGGATCTCAAAGCAGTGAAAATCGAAACACCCACTAAGTGGTGAACCGATAACCTGACGGGGACAGTGAAATATATATATGTAATTGACGGAGTCGGGTGGATATATATATCCCACGGAAACCTAGAGCAAGCTGTCAGGCAGGTGTCTCGGGTTTCACAGTGCGAAGATAATTGAATAAGATACGGGGAGTGTTTTATTCCCTGAACTGAGCAGGACCGTGCCAGGCAAGACGGCACCGCGGGTCGAGGGGTGACACAGGCGGACAGGACTGCCACCCCCTTACAGTGGGGGGGCTAAAGTCACTGTCCCCATGAGTTCGCACTGTTAAGGATTTTTGCATGAGCAGTGTTAAGGCCTTGCATGAATTTTGCGTGACCACATTTCTTAGAAAGAGGGGGACAATCTAAAGATTTTTCCCCAATATGACATACGACTACCACGACCCTAACCCAAATCGGTACCCACAAGGTCCCACCTCTCACGGATGCTATCCCAAGGGGTACCCACACTCCCCGGACACCACGAGACATAAAATATCCGGCTCTCTCACACGACTCAAAGCGGTTAGGGTAAGTTAGGCTACGATTCAAATACTTAGCTGGGGTCGAAACCCTCCAAAGCTACCGGGTACCTGCTCAACGCAAGTCGGGTATGTCGGCAATGCACGCCCAGCTAAGTCTACTCGTGCACAACACTTAGAGCAGGAGCTAGCATGAGGGTCCTTCGCAGGCCCCCATGAGGGGTAACTCCGCGCCCCCCGCCCACCTTCGTCGTTCGTCGGGGCCGAACGCCAAAATCCCCCCTCACGAAGGAGAGGAGTGCCACGGTACAATGTCGACACACTGTTATCCTAGGCCAACCGGCCATCTACATCTGTACTGGAATATCGGCTGCTGAAATCTGTATAGGCAGCCCTGACCGGGAGTCCCGGTGCAGGCCCCTATGACAGACTCCTAGGTAGCCAACACGGGACCTGCGACTGATCCGTAAGCCCGTGTTGTGACACATCAACGTGTCACAGGTAACTAGGACCGAGACCGTTCCGACTCCGTGAGACCGTGACCGTTCCGGGTATATCTAGCTTAGGGTTTATTTCTTATACCAGTTTATATATATTGGTTCCAGGTAGGACTGTTTGATATCCGTGAACCGGGATATTCCAGTAGGTTATGGGCCCATTCCACGCTATTTTTCCACAGCTAGTTTGGCCATGATTGGCTAAAACAGCCGCTTTGAGAGGTCGGGTGCGCGACGGCGCGTTTGGGTGCGCACGGGAAATTTGAGATGAGCGGTTTGCGGTGAGCGTCTTGAGCCGCAGCTATGGGGATTCGACCTGGACCGGGCTAGTCGACGCAATGTTCATTTACGGTATTACGCTTGCCCTGATCCCGCTTGCTACCGATTTTTGGGCTGGTGGCTATAGCACCTTCGACCTCGACGACGTCTTCCAGTGCCCCTCGCTCGCATGGCTCTACCGCTCTTTCCGTAACTGTGGCGTCGCATCTTCCCCACGACATTACAAGAATTACTCACCTTTAAGGAAACTCGACGTTAAGGAAACAGCCGCGTTTCGAGGGGGGGTACCCAACTCGATGAGAAAAGCCTGCTAGATTTTCCGACTTATGAGATGGCCTGAAATAAGGAAAATGATGGAGAGGCATTTCTTAAACTAAGAAAACTTTGCCGGGAAATTGACAAATATGGTATATTTGATGGATTTCATGATTTTTTGCACAAAACTTGTCTTAAAGGTTTAAGTTCCCGATAGTCTATTTCGGAGATAATGTCGTGATCTAAATCTTTCTTTAAGCTGCGCACGGCTCTCAGGGTCCATTTTCTCGGAAATTGCACACCTTAAGAAAACGGGCTGGCTCGGGAAGGTGTCCACGTGGATGGTTATGGAATTCGCTGGCTGGCTCACGAGATCGCGGTCCACTATCCATAGCGTTCTCATAGGCCGCTGCGCGGTGGGGGGTATTCAACTCGATGAAAAGTCGGCTGCCCGGATTTTTCTCGTTTTCTTACGTGGGTGATTACGATAAAGCCTATCCAACACCAGGTGGGAAGGATGTCATAGCCCGATCGCGTCATGGTGACCTGAAATCGCGACCTGACCTCATCAAGGCGTGACACAAGCGTTGCCACGCTCGTGTCGCCGGCGATTTCTGGCGAAGTCCAAACGACCGCTCCCTAGATTCGATGATGCCTCGACTTTTGTTGTTAAATCCCTGAAACTCGACTCTCTGCGCTACAGTTCGTACGATTGGGGCATGCCCGCCGCTGCGGCGGGCATGCCCCATGGTATCCCCCACTGCAAGCTTTAACAAATTTTAACCTTCGCAGCGCCCGCCCTTTACCTTTACCTCTTACTTCCTTCTTTCTCGCAAAAATGCCAGGCGCGTGCAATGACCCAGATGCTGCTTCCGAAAAATATATTCAGAAAGTCTTAAACCGCACGCGACGAGATGAACATGATGTTGACGGCTGCTGGTTGGTCGACCTGTGCGTCGACTGCAAGTTCGACATCTTGAAGAGTCGAAAAGAAATCGAACGCTGTCGCCGGCAACATGAGGGACCGAACTGGTACACCGTCGTGTTCCCAGCATGCGGCGACTGCTTGGTGGAGTACACCACCGTCGCCAAACGTGGTGATCAAACCACGACGCATGTTGTATGGTACGCATGCTAACCTGCCTGCCCTACTTTTCGTCAGCTTCTTGCTTCAACCTCATCGTACGTTTCTTTACTTCCAGGATCAAGTCGCGGCACCAGGATACCGGGCTGTACACCGTTCAAGACGCCGACCCCCCCCACGCGATCCATGAGCGCGTGGCCTTGGAGTACCATTTCGCCAGGAGTGACTTCAAGGTGTCGGTAGCAGATTGGACCAGGAGGGGTTTAGCCGCGTCGAACGGATGACTGAGCACTCCCTGTTTCCCACGCAGGTTCACCCAGCCGCTGGTAAGAATATTGCTCATACTTGCCTTTCCCTCATCGTCTTCATTTTTCCATTTATTCTTTTAAAGAACGCATCTTTCGTTCCACAGCTGCTGGTCCGCCTCAACAGCCTGGCGCGGCTGCGGTGACAGTCCAAAAAAAAGGAAACGCGAGCATGAAAAAAAGGGTATTAGAAGACCCAAAAGAATCCGCAATCTCTATTTGGTGGCAGCCAGCGCCGAAGCTGCAGTCTGAACGCGAGTGGAAGATGAATAGAACCGTCGTCTACATCTAATGAGTAAAACTCTAAGCGCCAGTGGCGAATGCGCGGAACCGCATAATTTCTGGTTTGTCTTAATAATAATAATAATATAACATTTACGCTGAGAATAATGACAATGTCATGAGTCCGCTGTAATCCTGCAAGCAGGCAACTGTAGAACAGAGGGAGCTGAAATCATCCTCATAGCGCGCCCCAAAGGGCTCATCTACAGTAGGTCGGATCAACCTAGGAAACCGCGGCATGGCAAAACTACGCAGAGCGCTAAAAAGGTCGAGCAGTAAAAGGATTGTGAGGACGAGCAGCTTCAGCTTCAGGATTGGGGGGACGCAGTGGTACAGCCATGTAATACAAACAAAATGAATGCAGGGCGGCTGTTTTTTGGAAGCATTTAAGTGCTGTGAAGTGAAGATTTCGCGGGAAGAATGGAATCTAGGGAGCGAGCAGGTACGATTTCGCCAGGAATCGCCGGCGACACGAGCGTGGCAACGCTTGTGTCACGCCTTCATGAGGTCAGGTCGCGATTTCAGGTCACCATGACGCGATCAGGCTATGACATTCTTCCCACCTGGTGTTGGATAGGCTTTATCGGTGATTACTGTATTGTACCCGAACGCGCCCCGGCGTACCACCTCCCATCAGGCTTTCAGAGTTATGGGAGTATCCACTAGAGCAAAACGGTCCCTCACGAGGGACTCCGACATCGACGCCTCGCTGAGGCTCACTGACGCGGTTCGCAACACGCCGACGGCTAGATCACCGGCTATTACGATTTACGAACCCCGACCCTACTTCCAACACTCACGCCTCTTTCCCGCCGCCTGGGGGCATCGCGACGCAGACTTCGGCTCTGGTGTGTGACGCTGCAGGCGCAGGTATCACACCGGAGGAGCAGGTTCGGGCAGGTGGTGCGGCAGCATCGGCATCCGCCGTGCCGGCCCCTGCTATGCCTGTCTTGGAGAATGAGAAAGAGCTCCTGGAGCTCTACGGCTACGGCCCGCCGGTGTCCCTTCAATCGACGCGGGTGACCACCACGGAGAAGTCCGGCGGTGAATTCGCGGGGGTTGTGGAGACTGTCAACCACGCCGCGGTTGCGCCGGTTGACTTGACCGGCTACGACACCGACGACTACGAGGATTTTGCAGACGGCAGCTTCGCCGTCAAGCCGCGGGCTCCGGCCATCTCGGCCAATCATGCGTCAGAGTCCGCAGCCCACGTGCCTGAGTCTGGTGGTACTTCCCGCACCTACGGATGTGGCAAGCCGCCATGGGGCTTCCCCGCACACGCGGGCCCGTGGGGGTTTCCTTACTTTATCTCCCTCATTCTTTTCATCTCGATCATGGGTGTGGGGGCTGCCGCCTACACGGCGGCCAATGACATCGGCTCTGTGCAGGTATCGGGTCGGGCTGCACCGCAGCCTGTGTTGTGCAGGGGGGATTTATGCATCTGCCCTGGTATTTCCGAGCTGGACCCCGTCACTCTGGATGCAGTACTGCACTCCCTGGGTGCTGCGACGGTGGTTCATCGGCCGCCTGACCCACTGGAGAGCAGTGCTGCAAGCTACTACCGTGGACATTGTGGTGACGGTGCCCCTCTGGACTTTGACCCCGAGTAGCTATCCTGCTGGTTCTGGCAGTACACCACTCTGGTGGTGTATGTGCTGAGATGTACTTTGACCTCAACATGGTCGTCTTCAATTTGGTTTATGTTTCTGCTTTGGCACCTTTGAGTTCTTCAAACTGACTTGTTGGCGCAGTGCCTTTTAGTAGTTTAGCAGGATCTGAGTGCCTGTATGTTTCTGCACTTGTGCTAGCTAGAGGGTTCCAATTTGTGTATCAGAATATCACAGTTGGATTAGCAGTTAGGTTTGTCACCCTAGCGCCTACCCTAACTTATCTTAACTTCTCTGACTTACCTGTCAGTCACCACCCACAGTGTTGGGGTGGTGTGCTGAAATCTGTATAGGCAGCCCTGACCGGGAGTCCCGGTGCAGGCCCCTATGACAGACTCCTAGGTAGCCAACACGGGACCTGCGACTGATCCGTAAGCCCGTGCTGTGACACATCAAGGTGTCACAGGTAACTAGGACCGAGACCGTTCCGACTCCGTGACCGTTCCGGGTATATCTAGCTTAGGGTTTATTTCTTACTGTACCAGTTTATCTATATTGGTTCCAGGACTGTCTGATATCCGTGAACCGGGA